>JAHDVE020000288.1:0-142966 GCA_022606495.2 Halesus radiatus | reverse complement strand
GAGAAATTCAAACTGGCCGCAGAAATTATACATTTTGATTTTAGATTCGAGTTTATTGCACTTCTAAACACCCTAATCACGGTTTTGAACGAAATCGGTAGAGAACTGAAACAAAAAACAAAATGGCCTATGAAATTACACATTTTGACATTAGATTTGAGTTCAGCACCCCCCTAACATGACTTATGCCGTTTTTGAACCAAATCAGTGTGAATATCTAGAAATTTAAGACAGCTGCCAAAACTAGGTACTTTGATAGGCACAGGTCGGCATACTTATATATGCAGTAGGGGGAGTCACAATTGTAAATTATATGGACATAAAAAATCAGCCATTTAGTGTAGTAGAGAATATAGGGTTCAAGGCGTACTCTCATGGACTTAATCCAGCATACCCTATTCCAACCAGAAGATATATTGTTAAGGTAATGCTGCCTGCAATGTATGAGAAATGTGTGACGGATGTTCGGGAAAAGATAAAAAAAAAAACCATGACATACAAACTGTGTGTTTAACAACTGATTGTTGGACATCTCTTGCTCAAAAGAGCTATATGGCAGTAACTGCACACTACTTCGACTGTGACTTTTCAATGTAATCGGTTTTGTTAGAACGTGCCCCATTACAAGGATCGCATACGGCATTAAATATATCACAGGAATTAAAACGCCCGATAGACTAATGGAAACTGACCACCAAAGTCATTATGGTAATTGCGGATAATGCCAAAAATGTTCAGAATGCATCCAGGAGCTCACCTGAAGAAATTTGGATGAATGGCTCACATCATAAATTTAGTCGCACAAAGTGCACTGCAGATAAGCACCATAAAGGATCTTTTAAATAAGGTAAAAAAATGAGTTTTTTTATCATACGCATTAATGTAGGCTTCTGAATCACAATATTTTTATATATATGTTGTTATTTTTGCAGGTTAAAACGTATGTAAATTATTTCAAAAGAAGCAAAAGAAATTTGGCAACAGAAAAATTGCTTAGGTACCAGCTACAAATGGGATCAACCCATCCAAGAAAACTGGTTCAGGATGTGTCAACACGGTGGAACTCCGTTTTCTATATGTTGGAGAGATTTGTTGTTCTTGTTCAGATCCACTGTAGGATTATTAGATAGAGAATTACCAGTTATGACAAGTGAAGACTGGAAAGTATGCCAGGAGTTGCGCATTGTATTGAAACCGCTGGAGGTATTTAAAAATATATAATTTATGTATAATATATACAGTATTACTATATTTAAGAAATCACCTTTTTAAAATTATATAAGGTACTCGCATTAAAAAATTAAAACAATTTTGTAAATGCTTTAAATTTAAATGTCATTTTTGCAGGGAGTAACAAATGACATTAGTGATGAAAAGTATATAACCGAGAGTATGATGATTGTGTTCAGAACTACATTATTAAACATGTATTAACAGATCATTCCCCAGTTATGAAATCTTCACCACAAAGCATTGGCAGTAGTGAAAGAAATTGGTGTTAACCTTGCAAGTCGGTTTCAACATATTGAGAGAAATGCCACATTCGGTGTGTGCACTTTCTTGGATCCCTGATTTAAGAAGCATCTCTTTATGAATGCGGACACTGCCAATGAGGCAAAGCAGAGCGTTATTGAATGTGCGAGGACGATAATCCACAAAATGTACATTACCAAAACACCTATGTACATAATTCAAATAATACAAGCCTATCTAAAAAACCGAACATTCTCCGTCAAAGTGGGGGAGACAACCTCCACAACACGAGAAGTACCTAAAGGCGCGCTACAAGGAAGTTTACTTGGGCCCCACCTTATTCAATCTTTACACATACAACGTTCCTCAACTCACTAGATGTAAAAAAGCAACCTACGCTGACGAAATGGGCCTATACGCCTCATTCAAAGCCCCAAAGCTGGCTGTGAAATATCTTCAAATGGGTCTCAACACGATCGGAGACTATTACAAAAAATGGCGACTCAAATTAATGAAGCCATAATATTCACCCACAGGTTGAAAAATACCTAAAGAAAAAATCACCACAATTCATCCAAGCCATTAATTTTTTTTTCGTATTTTAAAACAAAAGTTATAATTTTAATAAATACTTCTTCAACAAAATGTTTTATTTATATATTATTTTTACATCACCATTTACCATTCAAGACATCAAAGTTAAATTTGTAATTTTTCCTATTATGCATTTATGTAGTTTTTCACCCAGGGTCCTTGGGCAAGTTTTGACTATGAAAAGGGGTTCGTGGGCCAAAAGACTTTGGAAACCACTGATCTGGAGGAAGGCGAGTAGTGGATCATCCGACTCGCCTTTCGGGGAAACATTTTCTCCATCCCATACCACAAACTGTAGCCCACAGAGGTTGAACTTGACGACAATGCCATGTGTGTAGAAATACAGCAGTTCGACCTCAAAAAATAAGTAATGCAAAATGTATGTGCACTGACTGCAATGTTGCATTTTGCGTATATCCATGTTTCGAAGACTACCATAAAAAAATAATATTAATTAAGAAAATTTTATTCGATTGTGTACATAATAATTAGAATAGTGTTTGTAATTGAACAAAATATATATAGGGACCCATGTTGAATTTATAATCAAAATAAAATAGTTTTAGTGTAAATAGTCTTATGAATCTTTTTGCCATCACAGCCCCTGGTAACCCTACCCATATGGGCCTGGCCAGAGGTAGCTTAACTGATCTTTCCATCCCAGAAATTTTATCCGCTCTTAAAACTCCCCAACATATTGGCAATCATAAATAAAAGCCAGAAGGCTAAATTACAAGTACTGCTCTAAGGGCATAATTTCCTGGAAAGCCTCCCAATTTGTCGTCATCACCTTTGAAGGACAGTCTATTCCCTGGCATATACACTTATTCTTCAACTCAATGTTTCAATTTCTGCCGTTTTGGTCATGCCATAGCTGCATGTAGGTCTCCGCCCAGATGTTTTAAATGTGGAGCTGACCAATGTCACTATTAATCCCATCCTAAATGTTTTAACTCTTCAGACTCTCAAATAACCATTAACTCTTCTTTCCTAGAACAATCCCGTCAAAAAATATTAAATTTTCTATGGCCTCTCAGAACTTACCTTTTCTGCAGGCTTCTAAATTGTTCCCTCCTATAAAAAAACCATGTGATGAGGTTTTATCCAGCAACTCTACATCCAACCCTCTCCACTCCTCAACAACTTCTTCTCGCTCAAGTAAGTTCACATAGAAAAACCCTACCCCTAAACCGGCTCCTCGATATGATCAGCAACAACACAACTCACTACTCTTAAATCCCAATCCCTTTAAACTGCCATAAATGGATGTGGTATCTTCTACACGTTGCTTCCAATAACCATCAATATCTCTATAAATATAATAAATACTAGGTTGAGATATTAGGTATTCCTCATTAATATATTTACGCATTGATTTAAAAATAATATTAATAATAATCAGAATTTATCGGGTACATCGGAGGTATTTTGTAAACATCAGAAACAAATTCGCGTATAAACAGCGCTGTGAGTGCCTCGACCTTGGGTCTCGACGATACGTGAAGAGTGTGCGGGAAGCGCGACACTATATTTGCATCTCACTCTTGTATACTTCACTGTGGAAGCGCGAGGAGCTCAATGTTCTGTCATGTTTTTTCCTTCGAGGCGTAGAGGAGTGCTGTAGCAAGCGACGGACTGCAGGGGTTCTTAAGTGATTTATTATTTCCGTTTGATAGTAAACAATTTTTTTGGGTATGTATGTTTCTAGATACTGTATTGTCATTATATATTATTAGTGTGTATAGTGTATTTACGTTTCTTTTCTCCGAGCGGATACGTAATTTACTTATCAGCGATTTATTTGTGAACATTATTTAAAGTAATTATTATTTTAAATATTAGATTTTTTGTTACTCTGCCGAATGGTATTTCCTATTTATATTTTCACATACCGTTCTATTTTTAGGAAAAAAAAAATGACTGCAAGACATTTAACAGACGAAGAGATATAGAGTTTGAAGTGAACTATGACATAACAAATACTGAAGATTTAGCCGAATTTGAAAAATCAGACTCAACATCTGACAGTGAAAATGAAGACGTTGGAGAAAAACGTATGTCAAAATATGGATATGAATGGAGTACATTACCAGCACCGCCCTCGAAACGTCGAAAATGCAATATTGTCACCGAAACTTTTAGTCTAAGAAACGGTAGTATATTAGTAGGCAGAATGAGAGAAATGTTTGCTTTATTTATAAGCGCAGATATAGTGAGAGAAATATGTGAAGAAACGAATCGTCAATTGCGGTGTTTACCCGACAATAAGATCGAGCAGTTATCCGAAGACGAACTTTATGCCTTCATCGGTATAATGCTCGCTTCCGGTAGAAATCGTACCCGAAAACAATGTTTGAATGAGTTGTGGACAGGTGAAGAACCATTTTGTCAGCCGTCTTTCACTTCAGCTATGTCTCGAGACAGATTTATAAATATTTATAGTCATATTCGTTTCGATAATAGAGAGACAAGACGAGAGAGATTTGAAGTTTCATTGAACAAGTTAGAGCCAATAAAGTCCATTTTCAGTCTTTCAATTTCAAGTCTAATTACTCTCCATCGACTGATATAACTGTTTTCCACGCTGTTCGAAGTGGGAAATTTCATATTCCGCTCACCAAATGCCTTGGCGAATATTCAAAGTGCACATACATATGTATGTAGTATATGGAAATGAAATGTCACCATGTTTGTGTCCTGCATGTAAAGTGACCCAGTTACCGGTGACCTTGATCATCTGATGATCATGTCAAGAACCCGCCTCCTGCAGTCGCAAGCACCAGGCGGGAACTTAACATGTTAGCAATGAGATTCGGCATTCCGTTTTTTGTCGTATCCCATATATAAAATTACAAATTAATTGGAACGGTGAAGAAATACTCAATACACAGTGTTATACTAAGAGTACTCTAACACGATATTATTCTACGAGTATACTCTAACACGGTGATATTCTAAGGTTATACTCTTAACACGGTGATTCAATTCAATTCATTTTAATTTCAATTCAATTCTTTATTCCTTTTAAAAAAATTACAAAATTTACCTTTTAACCCTTTCAGGACAACTGGTTACTGCTGCTAACCACCAATTTAAAATAGATTGTCTAAGTGCCTACTGGTTTCTAGTTAAAGCCATAGTGCAATATGTGGGGTTGTCGAGGTGGACAAAAGAACAAATATCTGTGTAAGGAGGAGAAAGAGTCACTAACTAATAATAATAATAACTCCCCACCAGTACAGGGTGTTCAAGTAGTTATAGCAACCGACGAACAGAATAGCCAAGCTTCTGAAGCCTTGTGTGAATCTTACAAAAGTCAAAACTTGAATGAAATACGACTAGAGCGACATGCAAATTCCAAAAGCAGACAGCTTGCAATAGGTTCCTGAAATGCACGATCTCTCAACAACAAACTTGAGGAGGTGGACGATATTTTCCGGGAACAACAACTTCACATACTCACCGTCACAGAAAGCTGGCATGAAAGCAGCGAGCCTTATTCCATCAAGAGACTTCAAGCTCTGGGGTATACTGTTCTGGAGGAGGCCAGACCTAGAGCTACGGAACACTCTGACAATATTTCACATGTGAATCATGGAGGTGTCGTGATAATAGCCCGACAAGGACTACGGCTTACCAAAGTGGCAAATGGAACTTTCAGAACGTTCGAGTATATTGGATGCCGTGTTTCTTATGCAAGATCGTCGTTAACTCTGCTAACCCTGTATCGACCCGGTTCGAAACCGATCAGTGTAGAATTTTTTAACAATTTTTTAACGAGTTACTATGTTTTTTGGAATGGGCAGTGGGACTTTCTGAAACTCTCATCATCACAGGTGATATAAATATTCATCTCGAGCGCCAGACGTCGCCCAAGACTATCAAATTCATTGATTTGTTGGATACTTTTGGACTCCGTCAATGGGTCAACGTACCAACTCATGATGCTGGTGGAATTATAGATATTTTTGTATCAAGAAGTAATGACCCACCAGCGATAGCAAAAGTCTGAGACATAGGTTTGTCAGATCATCGTCTTGTCGGCACTGAGATTAACTTCAACCCGCCAAAAGTGCCATATACCACAATAGTTTCGAGGGAATGGCATAAATTCGATTTCGACAGTTTCCTTGAAGAACTTATAAGTTCTTCTTTATGCACTGAAGGTAATTGGGAAACTAAGACGTCGACAGAACTTATCAATGAGTACAACACAACTCTCTCAAATCTGTTGAATAAGTACGCACCAATCACCTCGAAAACACGGAAAGTTCGGAGATCTGATGGCTGGTTTGACGAAGAGTGTCGAAGCCAGAAGAGGCTAATGCGAAAGCTAGAGAGGTCATTCAGAAGAAACTCCGATGTCACTTCAAGGGACGAGTGGATTAATGCCCAAAAAGAATACAAAAATAAAATAAGTGCTAAAAGATCCGAATACTGGGTTAAGAAAATCGACGCTGAGCGAAAAAATCCACGACGTCTCTGGAACGCAATGAAAACCGTCATCGCTGATACTCCTGTCCAAATTACTACAAACATTACTCCGGATGACTTCTCTAAGTTTTTCGTTGCAAAAATAGATTCCATACACACCTCAACATCTTTAGCCCCTCCGCCAATATTTACAGCAAATCCCAATAAAATACTATCAAATTTTAAACCCACAACGCTAGAAGAAGTTAGGAAGTTAATTCTAAGTTCTCCCAACAAACAATGCATTCTTGACCCTATCCCAACTTGGCTTCTTAAGAAATGTTGCAACTTGTTAGCCCCTTTCTTGGTTCACATGTTTAATAAGTCACTAAACACAGGTGACTTCCCTGAACAACTAAAATCTGCACTAGTTACCCCAATAATAAAAAAACCACAACTTGACGCGGATAATTTGGGCAATTTTCGACCTGTGTCAAATCTGCCTTTCGTAGCAAAAATACCAGAAAAAATTGCAGCTTTTCAAATAACCTCCCACATAAACTCCAATAAATTGTTTACCGATTATCAATCAGCATATAGGAGATTCCACTCAACAGAAACAGGATTACTTTGTGTCCTGTCAGATGTAACACTTGCCATAGAGTCAGGTAAGTTAGCACTCATTTCACTTTTAGATATGAGTGCTGCTTTTGACACAATTGACCATGACTTTCTCATCAAGAGACTAGAAGTAACATTCGGTTTACATTTAAACATTAAAATTTGGCTGCAGTCATATCTATCCAATCGCTCACAAGCAGTGAAGGTTGGCAATAAACAGTCCAAATTTACAAAACTCTCTTCAGGGGTTCCTCAAGGATCCGTTTTGGGTCCACTTCTTTTTATCCTGTTTACAAATGATGTCGGAAAAATAATCAAGTCATTCGGACTTCTGTCTCATTGTTACGCTGATGACCAGCAAGTGTACTTTTACTGTACATCAAATGAAATTGACCGTCTTAAAATTCGCGTAGCTGAGTGTCTAGAAGCAATCACTCTCTGGATGTCCTTAAACAAACTGAAGCTAAATCCCTCAAAGACCGAGTTTCTATGGGCAGCCACGAACAGACGCCGATATTTAATAGATAACTCACCAATTGCTATTTCCGGCAGCGACGTAATTGCGAAAACAACTGTCAAACTTCTGGGCGTTTATCTGGATTCGGACTTTTCGTTAAAAAGTCAAATAAACAGGACAGTCAGCACTGGTTTCTTCTACCTAAGACAACTTAAGTCAGTCCGACGGAACCTTTCTACAGAGGCAACTAAACTATTGGTTAACTCATATATTGTATCACGCCTTGATTACTGTAATGGCATCTACGCAGGTCTTCCCAAATACCAAACTGATAAACTGCAATCAGTGTTCAACGCCGCAGCAAGGCTAATCACTGGGGTACCTAAGTTTTCGCACATTTCGAAACATCTCCGAAATCTTCACTGGCTGAAGTGCCCTGAGAGGATCCAGTACAAGTTGTGTTGGATGGTGTTCAAAGTTATCAACGAAATGGCCCCACCCTATATCTCTGAGCTATGTGTTCCGGAAAATACTAGTCTAAGGCAGTCAACTCATAGATCAGCGACATCATCTGCTATCGGAAGGATGAAAGAACCCAAACGTGAACCGAGCACTAAGTTTGGTGATCGTGCTTTCGGAGTATCTGGCCCTAAGGCATGGAATAAACTCCCTATGAAATTGCGTTGCATAACCAGTCCGTCAGAATTTAGAGCTAAACTAAAAACTCATCTGTTCAGATACTCGTTTCCATAAATTCGTGAACATATTCATACATTGTTAATGACATTGTTTCCTGTGTATCTATAATTCAATTTTCCATGTCCAAAACTAAATTCCCTAGAAATTCCTACCAATAAACAATGTCGGTGGGAGCCGAACACCTTAATCTGTTTTAATTTTGAGTGACGAATCTTCTGAATGCGTGTAATGATTGACGATTAATTCATTCATTAATATCTATACCTTTCTTTAAATCCAGATAACTCACCCAATACATTTTTTGCATCCATGTCATAAAGCTAACAATAAAACATGTACATAATATTAATAAAGGCAAAAACTTCCTTCTTCTTTTGGCGTTCATAACATTTTTTAAATTTAATCGTATGGAAGTATCTGTCTAGCATTACCATCTTTATTAACATGTAGAATATCATATATATGTATGTAAGACTCATAAATATGTTAGTTGTAAGACTCTCTCACTAGTTTTAAGTCACTAGCTACAGGTCTAAATTGTAAGTCGCTATCTATATAAGTCTTAGATGTAAGTCACTAATTATAAGTCTGAATTAGGTATTTTCTATTTATAAATCTTAGCTGTAAGCCATTAGTAATTAATCTAATGTGTAAATTATTATATATATAAGTCTAAGTGATAAGGTATAGGTTAGATAAATTATGTTGTAAAGCGCCCTTGAGGTGATTTTCTCACGAAAACGGCGCTACAGAAATAATCCATTTATTATTATTATTGTGTTGCCTATGTAACAGAAATAGTGCTTGTATAGATTTCATGTTGGTATCATTGTCTTGGAGCTTATTTCAGACTATTCATTGTGGTGATGTGCACATGTCGGGATATTTATAGGTTATCTGTATCTTAGTTTATCAATTTTGTGAGGTTATTGAACGAAATAAACAAAATGACAGGTGAGTTATAGTCATAATAATACTAAAAATAAGTAGTGTTATATATAACCTCATATTTTCAAGAATACATGCTTTTATTTATACTTTATAAAATATGGTCTTTGTTGCTAACCACCAGGCACACAATGTGTATTTTTAATTTTGTTGAGGGATAAATATTGTATCAATCTGTGTGCACAATTTTCAGTAAAATTTTGTTTTTAGCCATGAATAAAAAGCACACTATTAAAGAATTGGAAAATATGACCCAAGATGAAATATATGCCTTTATCGATGATATACCCAGTGATGCCTCAGAATCTGATAAAGAGGAATTGGAAAATGATGAGCTATTGGTGGAAGTCAATACAGACTTTCAAACTGAACGTCATGAAGATGATGATGAAGATCTTATAAATAGTGATTGGGAAAGCGAGGATGATGTACCGCTATCCGTTTTGCAAATGCAACAGCGAGGGGATGACGTTATTTGGACAAACAATTCCTCAAATGTAGGAAATTTAAATCCCTTTTTAGAAGATAGTGGACCAAATATTCCAGAAGACATTGAAACTCCAACCGAAATATTTAAATATCTTTCTCCAGAGAGGTTGATGGATGAAATTGTTTTTCATACAAATTTGTATGCGACAGAGAACAATGGTGGTAACAGCAATTTTGTGCCCACAACAAGTAATGAACTAAAAACGTTTTTAGGCGTAAACATGATAATGAGTTTAAAAAAAATGCCTAGCTATCGTGATTATTGGTCGTCAAGAATGGAAATGAGGGATAGCTACATCAGTTCGTCAATATCCGGAGACTGGTTGGATATTCCAGAAGACATTGAAACTCCAACCGAAATATTTAAATATCTTTCTCCAGAGAGGTTGATGGATGAAATTGTTTTTCATACAAATTTGTATGCGACACAGAACAATGGTGGTAACAGCAATTTTGTGCCCACAACAAGTAATGAACTAAAAACGTTTTTAGGCGTAAACATGATAATGAGTTTAAAAAAATGCCTAGCTATCGTGATTATTGGTCGTCAAGAATGGAAATGAGGGATAGCTACATCAGTTCGTCAATATCCGGAGACAGATTTTCCTGGTTGCTTACCAATTTGCATCTTAACGACAATGCTATGCAACCTAAAAAAGATCATATAAATTATGATAAACTCTACAAAATTAGGCCCCTCCTCAACACCTTATCTGAAACTTTTATAACATCACTGAAACCAAACGAACATCAATCAATTGATGAGTCGATGATAAAATTCAAAGGTCGTAGCGGTATTCGGCAATACATGCCGATGAAACCGACGAAACGAGGGTACAAGCTTTGGGTGCGAGCTGACCGAAGCGGTTACATGTGTCAATTCCAGATTTATACTGGAAAGGTCAAACACTGGTTCCTGGTTGCTTACCAATTTGCATCTTAACGACAATGCTATGCAACCTAAAAAAGATCATATAAATTATGATAAACTCTACAAAATTAGGCCCCTCCTCAACACCTTATCTGAAACTTTTATAACATCACTGAAACCAAACGAACATCAATCAATTGATGAGTCGATGATAAAATTCAAAGGTCGTAGCAGTATTCGGCAATACATGCCGATGAAACCGACGAAACGAGGGTACAAGCTTTGGGTGCGAGCTGACCGAAGCGGTTACATGTGTCAATTCCAGATTTATACTGGAAAGGTCAAACACTGGTTCCTGGTTGCTTACCAATTTGCATCTTAACGACAATGCTATGCAACCTAAAAAAGATCATATAAATTATGATAAACTCTACAAAATTACGCCCCTCCTCAACACCTTATCTGCAACTTTTATAACATCACTGAAACCAAGCGAACATCAATCAATTGATGAGTCGATGATAAAATTCAAAGGTCGTAGCAGTATTCGGCAATACATGCCGATGAAACCGACGAAACGAGGGTACAAGCTTTGGGTGCGAGCTGACCGAAGCGGTTACATGTGTCAATTCCAGATTTATACTGGAAAGGTCAAACATGGGACTGAAACAAATTTAGGCAGTCGGGTTGTAAAAGACCTAACGAGGACATTTGTTCGTAAAAACCATAAGGTTTACTTTGACAATTATTTCAATTCTGTCAAATTGCAAAAAGATTTACTTGCAGAATGCATTTATTCCTGTGGCACGGCCCATAAAGGAAGAAAAAATCTGCCAGAATTCAAAGCGGACAAGCAATTGAAGAGAGGAGATTCAGACTGGCGGGTATCAACTGATGGTATAGTAGCTCTCAAATGGATGGACAATCGCAGTGTTTTGTTTCTTGCGAATTATATTGATCCCTCAAATAACTCTATTATCACAAGAAGAAAAAGAGAAGGGTCTGTAGAAGAGGTTTCTTGTCCCCTTATATGTAATCTATATAACAAACACATGGGATATGTGGACAAATTTGATATGTTACTTTCACTGTATCAAATCGACAGAAAATCCCATAAATGGTGGCATAGGATTTTTTGGTATTTTGTAGATGCTTGCGTTGTAAATGCATATGTTTTATTTCGGATAAGATGTCCAAACGAGATGACATTGAAGAATTTTGGCCTTTCAGTTGCGAGCGGCCTAATTGGTGCTACACCAGAAAACCTGAAGTGTGGTAGAAAATCGAAGGAAATGCCAGGAAACAAGTACAAAAAATGTGTGCCACAAGAACTAAGGTATGATAAAGCTGCACATATGCCTGAACGGGTAAGCTCTCTACGATGTGCACACGGCAGCACAACTAAAGAAGTACATAGAACAATTTGGAAATGTTCTATTTGCAATGTGGGCTTGTGTCTTAATAAAGACAGGAATTGTTTTACATTATTCCACACAAAATAATTAGGTACCACAAGTGCCTCCTGGTTACCAGCGCTAACAACATCCTGGAGGATAATCAGGACATGATTTAAACATTTTCTTCTCATAATTTTCTGTATACACTTATTTGTAAATAATTTCTAGAAATAAAAATGTGTTAAGTAAAATATTTTTTATTCTGTCCTCAAAGGGTTAAGGCAGTTTTAAAGATTTATTAGGTAGACTGATGAGCGTTTGGCGACCTACAGAGGCAATTGCCCATTTCGGGTATATATGAAGTCGAAGCCAGCCAGGTATGGTATAAAGATTTGGGTGGCAGCTGATGCTAGAACAGCATATATTTGTAACATGCAAATTTATACAGGCATGATAAATAATAAAAAGAAGTAAATAAAGTAATCGTGTCGTAATGGAATTAGTGGAACCTCAATATGGCAAAAACAGGGGTACTACCACAGATAATTACTTTACTTCAGCCCCATTGGCAGACAATCTTTTGTCTAAAAATCTGACTATCACTGGCACACTAAGAAAAAATAAGAGAGAAATCCCTAAAGAGTTTTTAGCATCGAAAGAAAGGCCGTTGCGTAGTAGTTTGTTTAGTTTTACTCAAAATAAAATACTTGTGTCATATGTACCTCAGAAAAACAATGCAGTGTTGTTGCTATCGACTCAGTTTCTTGGCAATGAAATTAGACAAAACCGAAACAAAAAAACCAGAAGTTATTATTCATTATAATAAAACTAAAGGTGCCGTTGGCACAGGGGACAAAATGACCACAGAATATTCTTGTGTAAGATCAACAAGAAGATGGCCGTTTCGTTTATTTATGGAAATACTAGACATAGCAGCACTCAACACATATTTATTATGTATTGAAAAGTATTCGGAGTGGAAAAAAAAAACAATAGAAGCAAAAGAAAATGCTTTATAAGAGAGCTTAGTTTAAAATTGGTGAGGCCCAATATTATAAGAAGAAAGGATAGTAAGGTCAGATTCCGTAAACAACAGCTAGATGCTTTTGACACAGTTTTATCCTAAAACGTGGATCAACAAGTCCCGGGACTAACACATAGATGGCGTTGCTAACAAAAGTTCCGAATGATTTTTTATGAGTACCAACCTTCAAGATACCTGTCAAAATTTCATTACATTCTGATGTTTGGTCCATGAGTTACAGTGATTTAAATGACGCTTGTCTTGATATTCTAAAAACAATGGATTCAAAACAATTTCGTGTGTTGATTTATCATTGCTTTTTGATGAAAAAAACACAGTGCAAGCTCAGCAATGGCTTGAAAAGTGCTATGGGGACTCTGCCCCATCAAAAACAACCATTTGTCGGTGGTATGCTGAGTTAAAACGTGATCGTACAGACACTGAAGATGCTGAATGCTCCGGCCGGCCAAATGAGGTTGTTACAGCGGAAACCTTAAAAAAAAGTCCACCAAATCGTTTTTGAAAACTGTAAATGAAAATTGCGTGAGATAGCTGACACCTTAAAGATATCATACTGCAGTGTGTACGCTATTTTGCATGAACATTTGTCAATGAGGAAGCTGTTGTCAAAGTGGGTGCCATGTTTGCTCACAGTGGATCAAAAACGACAACGTGTCGTTGATCCCGAGCGCTGTTTGGAACTGTTTCGCCGAAATAAACCGGATTTTTTGCATCAGTATGTGACAATGGACGAAACCTGGATCCAATTTATTTATTTGGAAATGTTATTTTTGGTTTAAGCTTCTCAATTCCTGCTGTGGAGACGATGCAGTTTGATGACTTTTTAATGGGAACTATTATTCAATGTTAAATGATATATATTGGTTGTGATGTGAAAGGGATACTTAAGGTTGCGGATAAAAGGAAGTTTCTGCGCCACTTTCACTAGTCATTTAAATAGCGTGAAGATAAACATTCTGTTGGTTGGGAGCGGGACGAGAACAGTAACACAATTCTTGACCAAATTTGACACGTTGGTAAGTCTGCAATCGGTTCAAATATAATATCCTGTGATTTTTCACAGGTCTAACCTAGTTATATTATAACTCTTGTGTTTCAATTGCAGTTGTGCCGATTCTGCAAGCAGAACGGTGAACCATTCCTCGTGTACAACTTCACAAACCTGAAGAATGAGCTAGAAGAGGTAGAGTGCTCCATAATGTACAAATATGTATGTCCCATCTGCGAGGCCACCGGGAAAAAGGCACACACCAACAAGTACTGCCCCCACAAACTTCTGAGAGAGGTGAGATCTTTTTCCACAGTGGAAGATATGTGGGTACTGCCAGTATTGCCGTAGTGAGTAACCACCATTCAGATTTGAAATTGTTTTCAACAGTAAGGAGCGCATTTGTAGAAATGAAATAGAAAATTTCTAAAAGAAAGTCAAAATCTAAGAGACTGCACGAATCTGTATCGAAAGACGGTGAATATGGAATAACCTGTCAACAACCCGACATGAGCCCAGAAGTGTTTGAGGAAGCCAAGATAACAATTTGACAATCTTGTGTTGAAGGTGAGATGCTTGAAAGAGGAATGGTTATGCAAAGGGCCAGCGCAGAGTGGATGAGCAGAAGGAGAAAATTACTAACATCTTCTCTTTTCGGGGAAGTTTGCAAGAGAAGGGTTGCAACCAGTTGCGCTTCTCTTGTAAAAAAAAATTGTTTATGGTTGTAATCTCTCTGCCATTCCTGCTGTACGTTACGGAATAAATAACGAAGAAACCGCAATGAAGCAACTGGAAAAACAGGAAAATATTAGTACAATAAATTGTGGTTTGTTCATTGATAAAAAAAATCATTTCCTCGGAACTACACCGGATGACAAATATGCAGATGGCATAGTCGAAATAAAATGTCTGTCTTCTTTGGCCACTCTTCACTACGAAGATGCGATGGAAAAACATCTGTTTTGGAAATTAGACAAAACCATATTGTAAATAAAGTCACAACTGGTATTATCAAATGCAGGATCAATTGGATATTACCAATGAGAACGTTTGTATGCTTGGCATCTCGTTTGGTAAGGAAAGACCTATAAAAGTCTACACTATCCGGCGAGATGACCAATTTTGGGAGTCGAAAATGGAAAGACAACTGGTTAAATTTTACATGGATTGTTTGCTCCCAGAATTGGTAGACCCACACATTTGATCAGGGAACATGAACTCTGTTTACGAAATAATAACTATTCCGAATTTGCTAATTATTTATTTACTAGCTTCAATAAAGAAAAAATTAAATTTAAACATTCAAATATTAATACATATTTTATATTATGCGCCTTAGAAACTTTAGAAATACACAATTTTTTTTTAATCTAAAATCAATTTAGTAAACAAAATAATAGCACACTGTAAATCACCTTTGTTAATCATGTTTGCTTGTTATTTTGACTCCTCCCCCCCCTTTCATTTATTATTATTATTACCAGATAAGGTTAAGGGCACAAGTTCATTACAGAGTGCGATAGAAACCATTATAAACCGTTATATCATGGTAGGAAACGCACCTACTCGCGAAAGCTGTTACTCGCTTGGTAAATCATTTTGCACTACTACTGAGCTACCAGTTGGGGGAATTTATCACAAAATTCTGGGAATTACAAGAAATTAGGGAAAGTGAACTACAATCACCAGAGGAAAAAAAATGTGACACAATAAACGATCAATCTACCGTTAGAGATTCATCGGGTAGATATACAGTTAACCTTCCGTTTAAGGACCCTCAAGAAGTATTAGGAGACTCTTATCAAATAGCATCTCGTTATTTTTTTAATGCCAGAAGATGACTAACCGCATCCCTGAGACAAAATTACAATAACGTAATAACGGAGTATCTTGAAAATGAATATTTATCCCCAGTCAATCCCAACAGACTGCAAGATCATAGTTATTATATTGCTCATCACTGCATACTGTGAGACGATAAAACAACCATGAAATTACGATTAGACACAAGCTGTAAAACTAGTACTTTGTTACCACTTTCACTTGCAAGGTTAGAGCTATGTGCCGCATTGCTATTGTCGAAATTATGTCGAGTGGTATATAACCCGCTATCTACTCGACACCGCATAAAATCAATTTTCGCATTTCCCGATTCAGCCGTTACGTTGAGTTGGATTCAATCGTCCCCTTCGCGGCAAAAATTCGTTGCAAATCACATTAGTAAAATTCGAGACAACCTAGAACCGCATAATTTTTATCGTATTGCAGGACAGGAGAATCCCAGTGATTGTTTGTTTCGAGGGTTAACACCAGTCCAACTCTTTACACACTCATTATGGTATCAAGGCCCGTCGTGGACGCAGTTCAATGTAGAAAACTGGCCGATTGAGCCATTCTCTAATCGCAATTTATCAAATATACCAAAAATAAAGGTTGTGGCTTTTCCCGTAACTACCAGTGAATACATCCCCTTGTATATATACTGGCGAATAGGATTTCATCGTGGTCAAAATTACTAAGCATCACAATCTATGTGCTATGGTTAATATGAAAAATACCTAGGTCCGTTCACAGATAACATTGAATCACCTTGAAATTGCTGAAAGAGCAATACTATGTGCTGCACAAGAGATTCATTTTAAGAATGACATACGGATCTTACAAAAGAAACATAATTTAACACCCGCATTAAGAAAATTAAGACCATTTTTAGACGACAATCTTATTCGTGTTGGAGGTGGGTTAAGGAATTCTAATCTAAGCTATAATTCTCAACATCCGATTTTGTTGCCAAGTAAGGATCCCATCACAAACCTCATCATGGATTATTATCATAAGGAATATCTACATACTGGACTGCAGCTTTTAATGTTCTTACTTCGACAAAAATATTGGATACTTTCAGCTAGGAACTTGATTACAAAATGTGTACACACATTCAATATCTGTTTTAAAACCAACCCGAAAACCAATTTTTCCCTTACGGGAGATTTACCCGGGTGCCGTGTGAAACAGGCAAAGCCCTTCTTAGATACAGGTGTAGACCATGCGAGACCCAGCACCATAACAATGAATCGACATAAGAGGAAACCGTCGGTTAAATGCTTACTTTTTTTTTTATCTCGAGCGGTGCATATTGAACTCATTTCTGATCTTAGCACGGATTGCTTTTTCAGCGCTATCAAACATTTTACTTCACATCGAGGACAATGTAGAACTTTGTATTCCGACAACGCAACTGCTTTCATCGGGCGAAGTCATATTTAGATGATCTGTATCATTTCCTAGGGTCTGAGCAATTTAAAGATGCATTTTCGCAAACACTATCCAAATATCGAATCGATTGGAAATTTAACCCACCTAGCGTGCCACATTTTGGTGGTATTTGGGAAGCCAATGTGAGGAGTGTAAAAAATCACTTATATCGAATTATATGAGAGCAGCTCCTTACCTATGAGGAACTGTCCACTATCTTGACGCAGATTGAAGTTTTGTTGAATTCTCGCCCTCGGTCTCTACTAATCTCTGATCCATTAGAACCGTTGCCACTTACTCCAGCATATTTCCTTACCTTTACCCTGTTAACAACATTGCCTTCTGTAGACTTGTCTCAAGAACCAATCGGGTTACTTAAAAGGCCATGTTGGATCACATACATTCGGACAAAGTGCCGTATTGTTAAAAGTGGTGTCAGTGAAAATCAGTAGCCCTAGAGGACAGGTATCAACACATGTGCTGCTCGACGAGAGGTCAACCGTTACCCTCATCAATGTTGAACTCGCTGACATAGTGAGGGTGAACAGGCCACCCCACGGACGTTGCATAAACGGTGCCAACGGGATGTGTTCGTCCGACAAGACATCCCGACGTGTCAAACTATTGGTATGTGGGGATGGGGATGAATACCTGATAACCGCCAATACAGAGATAAATCTGGACCTCCCGCAACAAACGGTGACTGGCCGCCGGCAAGTGAAACCACAACCATTGACAGGACAATGCTCATTTAATCGTATCGCGGAAGGTACAAGATGAACAGGGTGGCCGCGTGACGTCACCAACGGCCCTCGGCTGGATAAGACACGGGGGCACAAGGCGTGATGCAGACAGCGGAACCATCCTTAACATGATTGAGGAAGGGGGCGAAACAGATCATAAAATCACCAAGCTCATCAAACACAACTTTGCGGTCGACTCGCTCGGCGTGACTGCCGTGTTTCTGTCGATATACAGCGCGCAGAGGCTTTCATGGCAAGTACAACGCGCCCACTGGACGGTGGGAAACCGGCCTACTCTGGAGAGAGGATAACTCATGGCTGCCCGACAAATAGACAGTGGGCAATGAACCGGCTCACTTCCCTAGAAAGCTCAAAAGAAACCCCAGCCTGACAGTGGCGTACTCGGAGAAATTGAGCAGCTTGGATACGCTAGAAAACCGTTTGAGGATAAAGCGAGCGCGCCAGCAAAAAGAAAGTTGTATTTACCCCATTTTGCCGTCTCGTACCCGAACAACTCCGGCAAATTGCGGGTAGTGTTTGATGCCGCCATCCACTGTCGGGGTACGTCGCTCAACGACCGATTGCTGACCGGCCCCAACCTCCTTTCCTCGGTTCTGGGCAATGTTCTCCAGTTTCGGGAAGGGAGGATTGCCATAGCCGCTGACATAGAAGAGGCATTTCTCCTTGTTAAGATAAATATAGATATTCGAGACCTTCGAGTAATACTGGATGTGAAACGAAATTTTATCAAACAAACTAAAGAGGTTATCAATAAAGCCAATAAAATGCTTGGATTTATAATTCGTATTTTAAAACCTTTTCGCAACATAAAGACTCTTTACTCCCTTTAAACCAAGTATATATGCCCTCACTTAGAATATTGCACACTAATATGGACACATTTATATCAAGCCCATATTGAAAGAATCGAAAGCACTCACCATAAATTCTTTAAGCATATAAATTATAAATTTAATTTACACTTTGCAAATAATACCAAATCCTTACAATTCCATAACTTCATCACGCTTCAAACGCGACGCTTAATATTTGATCTAATCTTGTTATTTAAGGATGGGTGAGAAATGTTTCAACACATTTCTCACAGATTGGATCAATTCTGGACTAAATGTAAAAATAAATATCAGAAAATTACAGCAGAAGCCCTAAAAATATAAATTCCGTTTGCTACGTCACATCTATGACAGTTCACCTTTTCCTCCATGGTTGCGTTTAGTTCAATAGGGAACTATGTAATTCAAAATACCTCATTTTGAGAAAACTGGATTTGAAAATTTATCATAAAGACTTTGCTCTGATGTTAAGTTATTCTGTGCACCTATAATATAATAGTAGAGGCAACATGTTGATAATTTATTAACCTATCACATCCGTGTAATGGTTAATGACACTTTCATATAAAAGTTTTTCTAAATTAATTAAAAAAGTGATCACACTTCTACTTATTTTTACCCAAACTTGTTCAGAAATTGAGAATCTTTCTTTTGTAGAGAAACAGAGAGCTGTTTCTCCATAAAGTTATGTTTTATTGTATCTGCCTCTTACCGGTTGCATCTATTGGAACTTCACAAAACTGCGCTATAGAAATTAACTATTATTATTGTAACAAGCGGGAATGTCATGACCCTAATTTATTTAAATTTAAATATTTATATGCAGGCAGACTTCTCTTTTGCTTTCTTTTATATTAGTATTAAGTACGTATTGGTAAGTATGGTAGTACTTTGCTATTTAGCAAGAATTTATAAGAATTTTGGATTGCGGCTTGGTTTACGCGTGATATATCACTACGAATGATTTTAAGTAGGCAGTGATATATTAATACTTTATGGAGGCCATCTTGGATTTTGGATTATTATAATTTACGTATGATCTATGATTTCAAATGATTCAGAGTTCAAATTCTGTCGTCATTTTTAATGGAAAATCCTATTATTTGTATAGGTTGTACATCAGGGTTGGTATCAGCACTGCATTGTGGACTGCTAGCTTCGCTTCTTTGGACAACTTTTTGTTAGCGCCAACCACGTTCAGTCCTCCGTTAATGGAGTTTCCTGCATTCACCCTTCTTTCAATATCAATGGCAGTGAGGCATGGAATTAGCAGAAGAAGGATGAAAGTAAACTGAATGCCGTAGAAATGAGATCTCTGAGACGAATGTGTGGTAAAACCATGGATGATCGTGTGAAAAATATTGAAATTCGTAAAGAATGCAAGGCTTGATGTAAGCATAATGAGTAAGATTAAGAAAGGGACGCTTAGATGGTTTGGGCATGTGGAGCGAATGAACGAAGAAAGGAGTGTAAGAAGAATGTATGATGCAAATGTGAATGGAAGAAGAAGCCGGGGACATCCGAGGAAGACATGGCGCGATCAAGTGAATCAAATACTTGAGTCGGGCCATGTCAGAAGTCAGAATAATAGAAGAGAATGTATGAGACGATGTATGAATGTGAATGAAGCAAGAACTGTATGCCAAGATCGAGTTGTTTGGCGGTCTGTCCTCTCTGCCTACCCCTGCGGTGAAACGGCGTGATGGTTAGTTAGTTTTTTTTAGTTGTAGAAGCATTTAGATATTTTTATTACAAAATGCTTTTTGGGGTTTTACACTAACATGGATTTGATAACAAAATGGCTCATAATCCCCAAGTCGTTATTATCGGTTAAACTCAATTCATACTTTTCACACCAGTTTGAAATCTTCAGCGGCCTTCCACAGGGGGGTCTCATTTGGGAGCAGTATTGTTTTCCTTATTTATCAACGACATATCTACTGTTTTTGATGGAGTTATGATACTCCTATTCACTGATGATCTTAAAAAGAAATTACTAATCTCAATGACTATTACGTATTGCGATTAAATCTTGTGAGGCTACAAGAGTGGCGCATTCGTAATAAACTGTTCCTCAATATTGAAAAATGTCAAACTATAACTTTTGTTCGAATTAAAAATCCCATCATGTATCAATATAGCATCAACAACATTCGCCTAAAAAGAGTTGAGCAAATAAAGGACCTTGGTATAATTTTTGACAACAAACTAACTTTTGTTCCTCACATAAATGAAATAACTAACAAGGCCATGAAATTTATGGGATTTATTTTGAGGACGGTGAAAATTTTCAAATTAATGAACTTTACTGGGTCGGTGAGAAGCAATTTAGAACATAATTCGACAATCTGGGCTCCATTTTATAAGATTTACCAACAAAAAATTGAGAGAGTGCTGCATAAATTTCTCAGATTTATAATTTTTTTGTGATACTACACAAGAGCCCCAGCTGTTCCCAACCGTCTGGAGCCAGTGAGACTATGGCATCCCCAACTGGGGTATGTTGTGAGGCAGAAGGTATTGAGGAGGGGGTGGAGAAGAGGAAAGTGGAGAAGTACCGGGCTCTTCAAATCTGGTCACCAAACACAGATGTCATTTCAAACGTTTCGATTCTGAATGGTGGTCTTTCACCAGGACGATACACAGTATCAGTATCTACCACTCTGGAACGTGCTGCAAATATACTACATATTAATTTGAATGAATAAATTGTGACACAATTTAATCAAATAAAATTTACTTGCATACGTCGAGATTTGAACCCGCGACCTCCGGATTCGTGGCCAAGGATTGTAACCACTTAACCAAGGAGATATGTATTCCAATTGAAAATCTTTTATTAACCTAACCGATTTATCATCAAGGTGTACAGTGAGCGATTTAGTATGTCTCTTCAAAATAGTGAATAGCAGATAGAACGCCCTGATTTAATGAGCCTTATTACCTTGCGTGTACCTACCCGTGATACAAGACAGAAGGTACTGTATAATATTCCAACGTCTACAAATAATTATTTCGAGATAGGAAGAAAACCTCAAAGACACTGCCCTGGACAGGGATGAAATTTTGAATATATTCATCAGACACAATGATGACAATTCCCTTTCCTACTTTCTCTCTCTTATCAATATATTTCTGGACTCTGGTATTATTCCCCCAGACTGGAAAATCCAAAAGATCCAAGTCTAGGTTCAAGCTATAGACCGATTGCTCTCTCTTCAACTCTGTGCAAAGTAGCTGAAAGGATGATTAAGAATAGATTAGACTGGTTTGTAGAAAAAAATCAAATCCTTTCCCCTTCGCAGTTTGGATTTAGAAAAGGTAAAAGTACCCTTGATAACCTTTCCTCTCTTGTGACAGGTGTTAAATTAGCACTGGAGGCAGAAGTTACGCACCTAAGAATGGAAGTACGCACTATAATTGAAGATTCAAATAAAAGAGATCAATAGGCAAGGCTTCAGAATATCGAAATAAAGGAGGTTCCTGAAAAGTAACCGGAAAAATTAATAACCATCACTTCAAAAATCCGCTAATCTAGCTAAAGGGGACACGGATTTTGTAACTTGAGTTGCCCCCAGAGGAAGAGAGACTGAGAAGACAAAATCAGCCGTAAAATTAACCAGCCGAAACTTGAAAAACCAGCAGTTGCAGGCAGTAAAAGACCACAAAGGGATCACCTCAACGCAGCTAGGATTTACGGGAGTCCTGCAAAATGTCTATGTAGGTGACCATCTCACTAGCATGAACAAACATTCATTTTAAACTGCAAGGCTTCTCGCTAATAATAATAATAATCGGATGATTTTTATAGCCGTTTTTGTGAAAATCACCTCAAGGGAGCTGTACAAATATTACTTCCTATTCCATTATTTATAGACCATATAAAGAGATGCAGTTAAATTAACAAAACTAAATACGGCTTGGTCTAAGTTAACTAATATATGTTAAATTGAAAAAAAAGAAGCGAACTGTATTTATTCCTTGCGATATATTGCAAGACGCTAATACAAATGATAGAGTGATTGTTTCCATTATATTCAAGAATGTATTTAAGCCAAGACAATGAATTATTATCCATATTTTTTTAGGATAAATAACAAAGAATACTCTTAAAATGGGACACTTTGTGTAGACCGTTGATAGATACACTAGCAAAAAAAAAAAGAAGAAATTTTGAAATGATCGCTTCGGTAAACCAAGGTACATAGTTTTACATTCAGGAGTTATGTGAAGTCGGGCTACTGTAGTATTGATAAGAGATGTTAATGTAGAGTTCGTCTCTGAGTTTGGACCAGAGGTCGGCTATAGCCCGCTGTGGCGCTTTGTACACTGTCATCCAGCATGCATTGGCGGGGGAGCAGTGGGGGAGGACGGGGAGGACGGGGGCCGGGGGGACTGATCCATAGGGCCCTCAAATCTTCTTTGTCTTGTTGGTGACGCCCCTGGGCGGAGTGACAGAATGGTTGGTGTTGGTCTGCACGCACGCCAGGTGGCGCTTTTCGGTCGGCTTCAGGATCTGGAAGGAGCACATCAGTGTGTCGTCCACTGACATCATTGCACCTGCATTATCGAATTCCCCGCAGTAGTTGGGCGCCGAGAAGTGGGTGACCAGTTGCCACTTGGCAGAGAACTCATACCCGTCTTCTACCACCTGATGCGCCCGGCAGATCAGGTAAAAGTCGTGCTTGTTGAGGAACTTGGCCACTATCTCAATGCTGAAGGTGAAGCTCACTCAGCGGTCGTTCTCGCCCCAGCCGGCGGTTTCCATGTCGTGGTCGGACCACAGCAGGTAGCAGAGCAGCCCCTGGTCGGGCACGTACGTGGGCCGCATGATGCGCCGCATCTGCTCCGTGAACTGGAGGTCAGGACTCAGGCCGCCGTGACAGCAGAAGATCTTCTCGTCAAATGTTTTTATTTCCTATTGCGCCCTGCTCGGCAGCCACAAAATCTAATTTTATGGATTGTGGTACCAAATTCAAGGTTATACAACGATATCTTTGCAGCTACTCAAGGAATACTCGTTGTAAATCACTCACTTTGACACTTCACTGGTCTTTTACATTGGACATGTGGCGAGCACCTTCGACTGATGACCGATGCGTTCATTTAGAAGAACGTAGCAGATTTCAACTTAAAATATTTTTAGGTTTTTATTATAAACTTGATTTAAGCCTGAGACAGCAACACTAAAATTATGTAATTTAATAAGTGTAACCTAAAAATTATCGCGGTTATTTTATGCTATTTTTACACCAGAAAAATTAAAAACTTCCCAATATTTCGAAGATAAACTAGGAGCGATTATAAAAAGCCATCGGCAGCCACGACGGCGCCCTACTACCAAGCAAAACAAGGGTTATCAATTTGTCTGCACAAAAAACTGCCTAATTCAAACCAGATTGAGTACCGAAGAGAGGGGGCTTTGTGGGGCATCAGTGATGGATATGTTCGAGACACCTTGTGGAAGATCCCACCCATATCAGAATATCTGTTCGATCCGAACATCCTGTCGAAGCAGTTTGACAGGTCGGGGGAAATTAAGAAATGCCTCGCTCCTCAGCCTAGCACATCACAACCAGTTCCACCGAATGTTAAACCCATCGGAGCTCAGAACCTGCAGCTTTTTCGTCCCAGAATGCAGCAGGGGGGGGACCATCGCGAAAAGGGAGGAGCCAGAGAGCCGAGGTCAGAAACCAGCCTGTAGAGGAGCTAAAGTTTTCCCACACAGGGATAGGTATAGGTCTAAGGAAAAGGCTGCTTTCCAAATCAGACGGTTTAAGGAGGCCGGTCTTTAACATAAAATAAATAATCAACTTTCTATCAGTAAATTTCATCTGGTAAACTTTTATCAAGTTCCTACTTTCCTACGACCGAGCGACTGGATGGTTAAGGTGGACCTTACTCATGCTTATTTCCTTATGCCTGAGAGTAAGTAGCGCAGGCGTTTCCTTAGATTTATCTATAGGAATGAACTATTGCAGAAGACTACCCTCTCCTTCGGTCTGGCCACCTCACCGAAGGCATTCGCAAGTCTGACTAACTGGGTAGCACATAAACTATGGAAGAGAGAGATGAGAATTATAGAATAACTATATACGAGATATATATATATATATGTGTGTGTGCTATAAAGAAAATCGCCAGAAAAGTCTCACTACTCTGAAGGATAAGAAGATATATCAGTGCAAAATCCTGTAAAACTATATACAATGCCATAATTATTCCTGATATTAATTATTGTGGCAGCATTTTGTTCTAATCAAAAGAGGGGGATTTTAGAAAACGTAACAGTTTTGCAAAAAAAATTCCGATGTCTCCCCACGTGCAATACAAGTATTGTTTAGTTCCTGTATATACAAATACTACAAGGAAAACTCCAAATAAGGTATTTTTATGCGTTCCAAGGGACAAGGAAAGGAGAAAAAAAATGGTGTAACGCTATAAAACAAGATCCGATCAAAAATCTAATTATTTCTTTGAAAAAGTAGCCTTTATTATTGCGAAAACCATTTTAATGTAAGTAATATTTTGAACAATATTTATTTCCCACAATTTACGATTAATTCGGTAAAAACGATGTGATAATTGTGAGCATGACAGCTGTTTTTCAAATGTTTTGATTGCTTTGCAAATAATGAGAATCTCATATGTACGCCTTCTAATGTTAATTTTTTTTTTTTCAGCTTTAAGAAGACTTTGACAACTATATCAGGTTCAGATTAATGGGTGGTGACATACATTTAAAAAATAATGTAATTCCACATAAATTTGACCGCCAAAAGAAAAAAACCACACTCCTCGGCAGACGGGATTAAAGCGACAGCTCCTCGAAGTTATCGCAAGCAAGTCGAGCGACTCCGTTGCCGCTGGCGGCTATCTAGTCGCTCTCGGTTTATCTTAAAAATATTAGTAGATTCTCAATTTTTCCAGTGTCAATATAGTGCGAAATTACCGAAATAATTTTTAGGTTAAGAGTATAAAAATGAAATAACTTTAGTGTTGCTATTTCGGGCCTAATTCAAGTTTAATTAAAAAAATTCAATATTTTAAATTCAAATCCGCACGTTGTCCTAAAGGGACAGCACCATAATATCGAAACTACATCGGTTATGGTGCTGCTCGCCACATGGGCAGTGCAGGGTGAAAGACTAACAAAAAAGTGAAAGACTAGTGCCAAGTGCGTGAAGTGGATGATTTACAATGGGTAGTATATAAGTGATAGTAGTGGTAAACATATTGTATGATCGGGCCACACTTCTAAATCTTAACAGTGAAAGTGTCTTTTTGGACCCTTTAATAGCTACAAAGATATCGTTGTATAACCTTGGACGTGATACCACAACTCGTAAAATTAAATTCCGTGGCTGTCGTGCAGGGCGCAATAGTAAAAAGCATCGGAACAACAAAAATAATCAATGCACCGACATAGTAACGAAAGTACCGATAACATAACAGGGAAACGTGACCACGTCTATCCTCTCGAATTCTGAGAGAGAATATAACATATTAAAAACATGTGTACAGCGACATGCTAACGTTAAGAGTATACAACTGGGTATAGGAAGTTGGAACGTTCGATTTCTTAATAATAAGATAGATGAAGTGGGGAGATTTTCAAGGAACAGAATCTGCATATCCTGACCTTAACTAAGACTTGGCATGAAAATGGTGACACTTTTTCTATAAAGAGGCTCCGAGCTTTAGGGTACGTGGTTCTAGAAGAAGCTCAACCTAAAGCGACGACTTCTCAGGATGACAACATCTCTAGCTTAAATCAAGGGGGTGTCGCGATAATTGCCCGCCAAGGCTTACGCCTGACAAAGGTGTCTGTTGGTGCATATCTAACATTTGAATACCTGGGATGCCGAGTTTCCTCCGTGGGAGCATCTTTCATTTTATGTACCCTGTACCGGCCGGGTTCAAAACAAATCACCGCGGACTTTTTCAACGAACTATTGTATTTCTTCGAACGGGTTGTAGGACTTTCCGAAAATATATACATAACAGGCAATATAACATCCATCTAGAGCACCTAGAGTCACCTAACACAATTAAATTTAACGACTTATTAGATTCCTTCGGATGCAGTGAATGGGTTATTGCACCAACTCACGATGCGGGGGAATTCTGGATATATTTGTCTCGAAGTCGAGTGGCCCATCCCTGGTAGCGAATAGTGTGGATGTAGGACTATCAGATCATCGACTAATTCGCTTTGATATCGATTTTAACCCACCGAAAATCCCTTACCTAACTATCACATCAAGAGCATGGCGTAATTTTAACTTTGATGACTTCCTGACAGAGCTAAATGCCTCTCCGCTTTGCACACAAAGTCTTTGGGAAAAAGAGACAACAACCAAACTGGCAGAACATTACACCATACTATCAAACCTCTTAAATAAATATGCTCCAACATCTACAAAAACTCATCAAATTCGAAAATCTGACGACTGGTTTGACGAAGAATGTCGAATTCAGAAGGGAGCGATGCGTAAATTTGAAAAGTCCTACAGAAAGTCGGGGATTACCTTACGGGATGATTGGATACAGGCTCAAAAAGAGTACACAATCCTAATTCGTTCAAAAGGGTCAGAATATTGGACAAATAGGATCGATTTAGAACATAAAAACCCACGTCGTATTTGGAACTCGGTAAAGACGGTCGTTGCCGATGTTCATACACAAAATACAATAAATATTGCAACGGAAATCTTTAAGTTTTTTATTTAAAAAAATTGAGGCTATACGCTCCCTAACAATCTCCGCCCCACCACCATCATTTACAAAAAAACACTTCTTTCCGTTTTAGACATGAGTGCCGTTTTTGACACGATTGACCACGATTTTCTTATCACACGTTTAGAAGAATCCTTTGGTTTAAACTGTGGCGTTAAGAATTGGCTGACATCATATTTACAGAATCGTGTACAAGCCGTGAAGGTGGGTCAACACCAATCATGCTAGCAACTCTCTCATCTGGAGTACCCCTGGGCCCACTACTTTTTATCCTCTTCACAAATGATGTCGCTAAAATAATTGAATCGTTTGGTCTTAAATCCCACTGCTATGCTGATGACCAGCAAGTTTATTTTTATTGCTTGCCTGAAGAAATAGACATTCTAAAAACTCGCATAGCTAAGTGTCTAGAAGCTATTACTCGTTGGATGACCTCAAATAGATTGAAGCTGAATCCGTCAAAGACTGGGTTTCTCTGGACCGCCACAAGCAGACGCCTGCATAACATTGACATGTCCCCAATAACTATTTCCGGAACTGACATTACTCCAAAGACATTATCAAATTACTTGGAGTCAATTTGGACGCTGATTTGTCCTTTAAAAGCCAAGTGAAGAGAACTGTAAGCACAGGGTTCTTCCAATTAAGGCAAATTAAAGCAATGCGGAGAAACCTGCCAACATAGGCGACTAAATTGTTGGTTAATTCGTACGCTGTTTCACATTATTGCAATGGAATATATGCAAGCCTCCCCAACTATCAAATTAACAAATTACAATCCGTTTTTAACGCTGCGGCAAGACTAATTACAGGCGTATCTAAATACTCCCACATTTCAGAACATCTAAAAAATCTGCACTGGCTCAAATGTCCTGAATGAATCCAGTTCAAGCTTTGCTGGATGGTATTTAAATCAATTAACGGGATGGCCCCGGCTTACCTATCGGAACTCTGCATCCCAGAAAATTCCAATTCACGCCAGTCAACTCTTAGATCAGCGACGGCATCGGCCATCGGGAGGCTGAAGGAACTAAAGCGCACACCAGACACTAACTTTGGTGAGCGAGCTTTCAGCGTGTCAGGCCCTAAAGCCTGGAATAAACTGCCATACGATCTAAGATTGATTAAAGACTCGACAGAATTCATATCAAAACTCATCTCTTCGGACAGTCATATCCATGAATGGTTCAGTTACCTAATAAACACATAATTTTATTATTCGTAAATGTAAAGAATTACAGTAAAACCCCTATTTTACGTTTTTCAAGGGACTGAAAAAAAAAAACTTAAAAAATAATAATCTTTGTTAATTTTTTTTGTTGAAAAAACAATAAATATTTTATTTTTATTAAAAAAATCATGTAGGTAGATTAGTTGAGTATTGAAAAAAAAAACATTTAATTTTTTTTATTAAAAAATCATATTTGTTGAATTTTTTTGTATTGAAAAAATATTTCATATATTATTAAAAAAATCATGTAGATTAGTTTGTTTAATTTTTTTTTCTCTAATTCTTTTTCAATTGTATATATACATTTAAAAGTTTCGTTTTGAACGCCACAAATGTGACAACTGCGCCGGCGCATTGTCATGTGCGCGTCCAATCACGGCACAGATAGCTAAAATTGAAAGTGGGCGGCCAATCACGGCGTTTCGCGCCGTACGGCCGACCAATCACGGCACGACAGATAAACATGTGTCTTCTGCGCCGACTCATTGTCAAGCGCGCGTAAATCACACATTTTGAATATTTTCGACGTAAATTGAGGGGAAAAAAACGTAAAAATCGGGTAATAAATGTACTAAAATACATCAGGACTGAAATAATAACACGTAATTGGCCGGAAAATGTTAAATCCGGGGACGTAAAATACGGGTTTCACTGTATATGTTTCCTGTGCGTGCAGCCATCATTAGTCAAGTCATACCATCTCAGCCCAAAACATTGTAATTTAATTAAGTTTTAATCTGGAGTGCCCTACCAGGTAAGTATGTTTTCTGTATATGTACATAATAAGATAAACCCTAGCAAGCAGTATTTGTACAGCGCCCTTAAGGTGATTTTTCACAAAAACGGCACTATATAAATCGCCCAAGTATTATTATTATTATTAATCTACAGGACAACCAACCAGAGGCACCCCAACAGATTCATCAGATTCTGATTTCATACCGGAGGATTCAATATATCGTCCAACTACACCGAATTTACCAGGTGACAACTTTCAGAGAAAATTTCAATGCTCAGATGCGAAGTCAAGCCTGATGGCTGTTGAACAGGGTCCTAGGTTATGCCTATTATATTCTATTTTGTCAAATAAAATACCTACTCCGGTATCAAATATTTTAGTAACTTCAAAAAAATACGGCTACATGACTCATGTGCTATACTCTCACTACAGTTTGAATTTCCATACCTACTGTAAGCCGGATTATTATGAAAACTGTCTTGTTAATGGACAGCGTTTTAAAGTGTTAATCTACAAGATATTTTAATTTAAGTGTAGACTGTAGTTGAATTTCCAAACAGTCAATTGTATCTTGGAATATCATGCTCAATAAGCAGTTACTAAATATATAAATAATGATACACATATGTATGTGCACTATGTGCATCCATTATACTTTACAGCACTTAAATAATTACTTTGAACTTATTATATCAACATTCAACTTGTAATAAATAATATGGGTAACCTTCAAGGATAAATACATTATTTAAAAAAAAAGAACTAGTGAAATGTGGTTTTCTTTTACTCGCCTAAATAAATGTAGATCATTATAATATATCTACATACTATACATTGATAAATGTTGAATGTGTGAATAAAAGCATTCAGTAATTAAGCATTATTATTAATAATTTATAGGTGGAAGCGGTATTACATAATTTTTATATAGTTTTTAAGGTGGATATCTACACAATAATGATGAAATTTACTTTAAGAATGGCCAAAGTTCTATAGATAATCGTATGACAGATAGGTTAGGTGGCGAAATGTCACTTGTTGACATTTCTTATTTAATGATTGCAACTATTTTTACATCGGAAAAGTGTTAATAGCGAATTAAATTTAATAAATAATCAAATATTTTTTAAAAATAGCTATCTCTTAAATTTATTTTCATATTAATATTAATAATAATAATTTTTATTTATATTTCTAATTTAAATGTATTATTCAATGTTTTATAATTATTTTGTCATCAATCTTTTTGATCTGTTACTTACCTACTTTAATTCATTTTTGTTTATGCTCATATTTTGTATATTCTTAAATTATTGTTTTAAATTTTTTATCATTTTCTATACTTGAAATTATTTTTTAGTATTAATTTATTCCTGAAGATGATAGCATTGCTATCGAAACATGTAGAAATATTTATATATTTTAAGTAAAGTGGTATATACAAAGTGTATTTTCAATTATATAATTAATAATGATGCCACAAAGTTATCAATCATTTGAAGAAATGATAAAATATTAAATAAAAAAACTTAAATAATGATCCATAAAGCGATACATTTACCCGGGGTCAAAAGATATAAGTATACATTGGCGTCGAATTTTATTTGTAGATAATGATTTGTCAAAAATAATAAATAAAAATGTCCCAACTAGTGTTCAACCAGCTTTCTACACGAATAATAAATTGAAGAAATATATTTTAAATAACAAAGATAGTGATATTCGTAATAAAAAATCGGGAGTCTATAAACTCAACTGTAATGATTGTAATGCATTTTATATAGGTAGAACTTCCAGAAGCTTCGATATTAGAGTTAAAGAACATAAAGTTAGAGCAGTAAATAATAATAGTGAATCTGAATTTGCGGATCATTTATTAGCAAATGATCATACTTTTGATATAGATACGGGATTTAAATACTTCATACGGGATACAAAGCAACACAAATTAATAATTCGGAAATTCTTGAAATTAGGAAAAGCGATAATATAAAGGCTGATTTAATTAACAAGCAAAAAAAAACTTTTTTGGTAACCCCATATTAAATATTTTTCCACTTAACAGGCCTTCCCACTCTAAAGACCAGTCTATAGACCACTCTAACAACTTTGTAATTTCCTAATTATCCCCTCTCTAACTACCTTTAACGTTTGTAATTCCCTAATTACTTATTCTTGTCCTCCCCTCCCCACCTAACTCTAACTGATCTATATTGTAATTTTTAACTTTAGTATACATTGATACCTGAAGAAGTGGAAATCGTTCACGAAACATGTTGTATTGTATATCAATAAAGAGTGATGTATACAAAGTTATTTTGTTTTAATTAAAATGGATATGTTCATTGTTTTGAATTAAACCCAGGATTAGGAGAAAGCAAAACCAAAATTTGGTCCAGTAAGAGTTTTAATGCACACAGTTTATGTTATTCCTTACAGACCCATGAGGGAGTGGCCTAAATTCAGTCAGAACACGCTGACCAATCAATCGCAGGGCTTTTAACCATTTTTACGTAACGATTTATTAATTCTGCATATAATTAAACTTGTGTATTCAGAATCAGCGATTGTTGATCTACATGAATTTTTTGGTAAGCCATAATTTTTTATTGAAGATAATATTAACAACTCTCAAAATGAAACACGAAACCGAAAAGACACAGAAAAGATAAAAATAATGGTAGCAACTGGGACTCGAACCCGGGAACCGGGAACTCGGAACCAGGAACTCAGAACCCGGAACCCTGAGTTGTTAATATTATCTTCAATGAATAAAAATATATTACAATGAAGTTTATAACCTGCAATAAGTTATTCCAAAATTGAACAAAATATTTTTCACTAGATGGAATTTCAAAAATTCGAAAAAAAAAAAACAGTACATAAATACTCATCAGTCATGGTTATGAGTTCAGAAAGAGAGCGTACCTCTCACACTGAAGAAGTTTCTGGAGTCAGTCATAATCAGCAGCAAGCTTGGGCACGCTGCCCCGGAGCAGGGTGGCCATCTGTCCCAGCACCCGTAGGGCCACCTTGGCTGCCTCTGGTTCGCGTATGTTTAGGGCTCCTGAGCTGCTGAGCACCAGGCCAGGGAACACCAGGCGGGACAACTGCATGGCAGCAATGTCCAGACCCAGGTGCTCCAAGATGTGGGACTGGAAGACCGAGTAAAGGCGCTGGGCACTCTGCTCATCGTGAGTGGAGGAGTCTTGGTCGCCAGCAAAACATCTGCAAGGAAATGCATGCATTATTAAAATACTCAACTCACTTTACCTTTTTGGGGGACAAGTAAAGGGTAGATGGTTGCGGTGCACAGTACAAGGATGAATATATCATGTCTGTGTAAAGGTGCTGCTGTTTAAAGATCATGTAGTTTCATACAAATTCCTCTTGTGTTTTCGTAGTAGACTATTATATTTTCAGGGCATTTGGTCCGGCATTTTCGACTACTTGGAGAGCTTCCATTTGTGGGATTAGGTTTTTTGGGACATTTTTTACTATTGATGGTTTGTTATTAATAAATTTGATTGTAAGTCCGACTTCGCCTTCCAGGGTATGGTTTGCCAGAGATTGTCTGAGATCATAAAGATATTGCCTTTGTAGAGGAGTTTGGTGAGAAAATATTTTATAGTCAGTGTTTGACAAAGTAATGTTTTTTCTACGCAATATATTTAAGACTTGTGACGGAGTATGACTTTCAGTGGTTTGATTTTATTCAGTTTTACCACGCCAATTCAAAAAGGGTTGACAGAGTTTTCAACAAGCGTGTTGCCGATTATAGATTATAGATTGAAGTATTTTTAATATTTCCACTCTGTCCTGATTAATTCGGAGCAATTGATTCACCAATGTGCTTTCAGGAACATTTGTAATGATTAAATTGTCTGCTTCACACATTTGAGCTATTTGTACCCCATGATTGGCATTATTTGGCAGGGACTGGGGCGGAGGCTGGAGCGGCTGGTTCTCTGAGATGCGTTGATAAGCCTTAAGTTCACCTTCTAAAGAGCCCATTTTAGCTGCAACTAGGCTTATATTTCCCAGTAGTTCCGAGAGTAGGTGTCAATTTTCCCATTTGTTCTTTATTGAATTTGTTGGTTGGATCCATTACAGTAGTATTTAAAGAATGTATAATATTATTTGCCAAGGTGATAAAAGAATAGGTATCACAGGTGTCCATGTTATTTCTGCGAGATGCGGTCCGAAAGGGTTTAGCGGCCCTGCGTCGTGCAGGCGACTAATAATGTTCAATGCTTGCATGTAATGTCGGCTCACACGCACACAAATGACACGATACACGCTGACAGTGTTCGGACTGAGTGATCGGCGAGTTATCAATTATTTTGACAATAAATTAGATTTTAAAATTTATTATGCATTATTAGTTTAAATAACAAAAATTGTCAATGTGAAAGCAGCGATACGGAAGCTTGCTCTTATAAAACGAAATCCATTAAAAATATCAATCAGAGCAGTCAAGAAAAAAGGTTCAAGGTCAAACCAATACATGGTGTTGATTTTAATTGACCGAAAAGTCGGATGCCAAACAAAATTTGGTTAAGAATTTTTTTTGGATTTTTATAAAATGAAATCCTAATGCATCAAATATAGACTAAAAAAAAAGTCAATAAAAAGTTTTCTACATTGGAGGTCAAAGCAAAAAAAAAGGCTGATTGAAAACTTTGAAGAGAGACTAAAGTGTGCCTCTAAAGCCTTTTGCACAACAGAAACCGTTGAATATTATTTACCGCAAACTTTGTGATAATTTATTTAGCCGAGTGGGCTCTACGAAAAGGATCATGGGCCGTATGAATAGGCTCGCAGGCTGCACAAAGTGGACTATTCATCACCGACCTAGCTAATCATTTGATCCACTTATTTCTGCATCCTGGGACTTCTATCATAAAATATTCATATCATAAGAAATACAAGAAAATTGAAAATCTACACTACTCACTGCCTCCAAAAATAGTAAACATCATCAATTTCCATGGAGAAATCCAGGGCAGTGGGAAGTCTTGTGTGTGGCACCTTGTACTCGTAGGATACCAAGCGGGCGCCCTCGGCCGGGGGGAAAGAGCTCAACAGGGCGCTAAATAGCAGTAGGTGACTCTGAAAAACAATACCAATAAATATATGTATATACACAATCACGCAACTATCTGCAAAATATTTATTGCAGTAGAGTGAATACCTGGGTAAATGTCAGGGGAGTGACAAGACAGTCAAACAGCTTGCAGAGCGTACGCCTCACGGCCACGCACACGCGCATCTTGCCACAGTCCAGCAGCAGGGGTAGGTGCGCCACGCCGACCTCGCGGCAGGGCACCATCCCCCAGGAGAACAAGACACCGTGGTAGAGCAGCTTGTCTGCTGTGTCGCTGTCGGGGGAAGATCCCCACACTACTATCTGGAATGGATAATAATTATTCCATGGTTTATCTTACATACTGTGGGTATTCATTATTCCCGTTCAAAAGATATTTAGGAGAAGATTTATCAATATAATGTTTTGCATACCTTCAACGCATCATCGTGGCTAACTTCTAACTTGAGGTTGTCAATAAAGCAGATCTCTGCAGAATATTTCACATTTGTGGCAGTCTTGAGGTTATTGGCGAGAAATTGTTTAATCTTCAGAGCATACTGCTTCAACTTCACGGCAGTGTACTCCAAGCCATGCAATGGAGAAACTCGACATATTTGGGATTGAGGTTTTTTCAGAAGAACTGTAATAATAATGATAATAATAATGTTTTAGTATCTTCTTTTTTTTATGACAAATAATGATTTCCTGTGCTGAGGATTTCATTTACAAAATATTAAATTACATTATATTAAATTGATATCCTTGATGAAAAAAATAAAAATAATTCTAAGGTGGTGTTTTAAGTCCAATTGAGTGGTTTCGGTTTTAGTCTGTATTCGGTGTTAATATATTTTCTATTTCAGATCTCCCTATGTAACGTATCCAGTGTTTTATTTGATTTTTAAATTTATTATGGTTGTTGTGATTTTTAAAGGATAGTGGAATTTTGTTGTAGAGATTAGTATCATAGTATAAAGAAGTTTTTTGTCCAAATGTTGTGTTTGTGGTTCCTTGTTGTATCTGTTTTTGACTGTGAGATCCAGTGTTTCTAATATGTGTGATCTTTGTTATTTCTTGTTTTTTTTTTGTATTTATGAATGTAAAGTAGTATTGTTTTAGAGTATAATTGTTTTATTGACATGATGTTAAGTTTGTTAAAGATTTCGTCAGTGCTAGTTCATACAGGGACTTTAAGTATAACTTTCATGATGGCTTTTTGTGTTCTAATAAGTAAATTTAAAATATTATTATTATCACTGCTCCATCCGATAATACCATATTCTAATAGTGATTGGCAGAGAGCTAAGCAGATCTTAATCAAATCTTTTGTACTGAGGACATTCCTGATTGTTTTAAAAAAGAAAGTAAATTTTTTTAATTTTGTTATTTAAGGGGGCAGACTCAAATAAGGCGCTAAACGTCACTTTGCAGTATGCTTACGTAAGCAATACAATACATAATTTATCTGCAAATTCGTAACAGGAAGTTATGAAAGTGTCCAAGGGTCCAAGTGTCCGAAAGTGTCCAAGTGTTCAGTGACGTAAATTCTTAAACTGTAATCTTTTACATTATATATGAAATACCTACTGTAATTTCAAGTAAAACGCTCGACAGTGCCTTTGCCATTATGTTAACAGCACCCATTACAAACATGTTTAATTAAAATCCTTCCACAATCTCAATAATCGAGTAAATAAGATCAATAACCGAGAGTATTTATTAAAAATAATTCAGTAAATCTAGATTTTCACTGTAATTCCCTCAAAGTTCAGGAATTTTTAAATTCAGTTCCGTCATACAAAAATCGTATAATTTCTGGCCCGCACGATTATTGATAAAATGATTTATTTCGCCGTAGTAAATCAGTTGTGAGAAGTCCTTCAGAGCGAGCAGACGTCCATTTGAAATTCAATATTTTTGTCTGTTTTATGACGAATAGCTGGGAAGAGAGGTGTTAAACTGCCACCGGAATGTAGGAATTACGTATTTTCGATTTTTTGTTGTAATCACATTTTTTGCAACGTTCTTTAAGATGGTCCAAAAAGTGATTAATTTATTATACGGCAGAATATAAAAGACCTGCACACTGGAAAAAAACTGACAGACGTGGTACAGATCTACAAGATTATATCTGTGTAGGCGGTCAAAAGCAATACTAATGAATGAACGAATTATTTTTAAAATCTTTAAATTTTTGTGCCCATATAATTTACAATCTTGACGCCTCCTACTGCATATATAAGTATGCCGATCTGTGCCTATCAAAATCCATAGTTTTAGCGGCTATCTTGAATATCTAGATATTCACACCCATTTGGTTAGCAAACGTCATGTTAAGGGGGTGCTGAACTCAAATTTAATGTCTAAATGTGTAATTTCGATGGTCATTTTGAATTATGGGTTCTCTACCGATTTGGTTCAAAATCGAAATTAAAGTGTTTAGAGGTGCACTGAAATCAAATCTAACGTCAAAATGCAAAACTTCATCGGCGATTTTGTTTTTTTTTTTTCAGTTCTCTACCGATTTCGTTAAAAATCAGGATTAGGGTGGTTAGGTGTGGTAAACTCGAATCTAACATCAAAATGCATGATTTCTATGGCCAATTTGAATTTCTCCAGTTCTGTACCGATTTCTTTCAAAATCGAGATTTGGGGGTTTGGAATGTGCATTGAACTCAAATCAAAACGTATAATAAATGCTAGAAATGACCACAAAAAAAAATTGCGACATTTAGAACAGCTGATTCTCGGGCGCTATTGGATTCCCAGAGATCAATTTGGTTCTAAATTCTGGAATATTAATTCACTTTGATCGTGGTCTTTCACGATCAAAATTATCAAAAACTCGAGAAGAATAATAACATAGAATTTGTTTTCGTTATTTAGAACAACTATCTCGGACGATATTAGGTCCTTAGAGACCAATTTGGTTTCAAATTGTAGCATCTTTAGCCTACTTTAAAAAATATAGATTAACCTTTACCGAAAAATTACTCCTTCGCTGTCAAAATTGACCAAAACACTAAAAAATAGCGAAGTATGACAACTTACAAAAAATTTGCATAATTTAGAACGGCTGTATCTGGGACACTATTAAGTCCTTAGAAACATATTGGATTTCAAATTATAGCATATTTGATCTACTTTATTTGGGGGAGGGGCAAGGGAAAGATAGGGAACTTTTGTGAAAATACTCCCTGTTATAGGTATCATTCACCTGCAAAATTTCAGTTTTTCTTATTGCCTTCATTGACTGAACTACTGGTGAATTGTATTCAAGCTTTGTCTGCATCTGGAGTGGGTTGTAAATCATTGTTATTTACCTATGTTATATTTTACTGCTGTTTAGTATACAATAGTGAAGGGCCTAAATCCCAAAAATTATCGAAAGACAAATGATTCTTATTCCCGTTTAATAAGCGGGATCTAATTCACATCCGCCATCTTGGTTCCTAAGTCAAATGTAATAGTCCGATTCCTTAACCATTAATAAAAATCAAAGCCATTGAATGAACAGCCATATAAAAAAAATCATGTAATTCATTTCAACCATCTTGAATCCACAAGTGGACAATCGAAAATCGGATTCCTTGATTCAAAAACCATGAAAATAATTCCCTATGTCAAAAAACTGTGCTTATAAGTATTTCTGAGCAGGTGGTCGACGTTACTCATTTCCATAATATTTCCGAAACAAAAATAATCTTTTGTGAAAGAGAAGCACTTTAATAATAATAATCGGATGATTTTTATAGCGCCATTTTTGTGAAAAATCACCTCAAGGGCGCTGTACAAATCTTACTTCCTATTCTTACATTATTCCTATATTACATTTTTATTTTTTTTGGACAGGCTATCATTACACATTATTTATAGACCATATAAAGAGATGCAGTTAAATTATCAAAACTAAATACGGCTTGATCTAAGTTTTCATACATGTTAAATTGAGAGAAAAAAAAATGCTAACTGTATTTATTCCTTGCGATATATTGCAAAACGCTAATACAAATGATAGGAGTCATGTGAAGTTGGGCGGCGGGTGAGGACGGGGGCCGGGGGAACTGATCCATATCCATATCCAATCTTCTTTGTCTTTGTTGGTGACGCCCCTGGGCGGCCTGACGGGACGCTTGGTGTTGGTCTGCCCGTACGCCAGGTAGCGCTTGTCGGCCGGCTTCAGGATCTGGAAAGAGCACACCAGCGTGTCGTCCATTTCTCGCCCAGCCGGTGGTGTCCTTGTCGGGGTCGGACCACAGCAGGTCGCAGAGCAGACTGGTCGGGCACGTCCGTGGGCCGCATGATGCACCGGATCTGCTCTGTAGACTGGAGGTCAGAACTCAGGTCGCGTGACAGCAGAAGATCTTCTCGTCAAATGTCTTTTCCTATTGCGCCTTTCTCGGCAGCCACGAAATCTAATTTTACGGGTTGCGGTTGTGGTACAACGTTCAAGGTTATACAACGATATCTTTTTGCAGCTATTAAATGGTCCAAAATAACACATTCACTATTAAGTTTGCGTCGTGCAGCCCGGTCGTAAACGATATTGTTTACAATCACCATAGTTCAAAGAATAACATTGTAAATCAACCATTCACTTTGGACACTTCCCTAGGCTTTTAACAGGCAAAGGTCTTTAAACAAGCACATGTGGCGAACGCCTTCGACCGATGACCGATGCTTTTGGGTTAATTTAGAACAAAGTGACAGATTTGAACTTAAAATGTTTGGGTTTTTATTTGATTTTTTATTATAAACTTGATTTAAGCCCGAAACGGCCACACTAAAATTATATGATTTTTATAAATGTAAACTATAAATTATTACGGTTATTTTACGCTATTTTAACACCGGAAAAATTAAGAACTTAGCAATATTTCCCCGATAAACTGGAGCGCTTATAAAAAGCTGCCGGCTGCTACGAGAGCGTATGGGTACTGTCAATTATCAATATATTATATACAAAATTAAAAAAAACATATATTCTTATCATTTACCCTATCCTATGCCAACAGATCGATTTGCTTTACTTTTCAGTAAGCGGCAAAAAATTCTCCCTTTTCCGGCTGCTAAGTTAGGTCTGTCAAGCTTCTATTCATTTATTGTTATACAGTGAATAAACGAAAAAATATATAGAGCAAATGTTTTTTGTTTCGTATTGCAACAATACGCCGAACAATTTTTTTCCAATCCCAATCCTGCTGTCGGCTCGCGGTGGTCCGTGGTTTTGAGTTTGAGGCCTAAAATTCCTAACGGCGGTGAATACGAGGTCTTATACCGTACCCTTAAATAAATAATGTAGTCAGCCCACTAAAATAACATGAAAGAATTCAATTGGAATAATAAACAAATCTAGGGAGGTAATTACAAAACTGTTCGATTTACCAAAAAATACTCAGTAGTTTGGTAAACTAAACAAAAACATCCTAGCAACAAGCAATCCTTGCAACAATTTTGGGTCCATATGAAAAATATTGGAGGATTTTCGGTGTTTAAAAATACTAAAAGATTCTCACCGACTTTGTTGACATTTTATAACCACGAAGAAAGCGAAAAAACGTAATTTGTGTAATATAGAAATCGACATATATATTTTTTAAAATATGGAACTAATTCTTACTTTGTAAAGCATCATCCTGATCACTCTCGTTCACTTCTTGATCGTTAACGGTGTCACCATAATTCAAGTCGATGGAATATTGACCGACGATCGAAGCTCTCGTAAGCCGGGTGCACAAACTTCTTCTGAGACTTGAATGAGCCAACGAAGTCATTGTAATTTGTAGCACAAATTGGGTATATTAGGTTAAATAAAATCGTAAACAAATTAAGATAACTGATGAGCTTTTGTGTACAGTAAAGAATTGATAAGCAACATAAAACTGATTATTATAATTAAATAGTGCGCAACAACGGTTTGCAAGTGATTCAAGTCGCAATAACGACGAAAAAATGATTGAAGCGGAAAGTGACAGGGACTCGAGACTACTCGAGAGTCGAGAATAACAAATAAAACGGTCATTCGTCACTTTCAAATATTAAGTTGGTAGTCAGAACATTTATATATCTTAAAGTTGGCAAAGGAAACGGCGGTGACAGTTCGGACTATTTATTTAGCTCATTCCATTTCCGTTTTCAATGTTCCAAAGTGATATAGTTCACTATATTTGATTTTAAAACCAGTTATCGGTAAATAAATAGTCTGATTAATTAAGCCGAATATTCTGTTATGGTTAGTTAAATACTTTATTTGTCCCAAATCTGTCGCTGTCACTTTACCAACGTGATACAAATAGGAGGAAGTGCTTGTGTTGTGCGTCGATTCGAGTCAATCCTATTGGCCGGTTTAAAGAAGGCGGCAATTATTTTCTGCTTTCGCCCAATAGCGAGACGTTTTTTAAACGACCGAAACGCAACTTCCGTCCAAAATGGCCGACAAAACTGTGGTGATATCGGTTCCGCCGGGAAAATCATTAAAAATAGTGAAATGGAAAATTAGGAAAGACGTTTTCGTATCTATCGGACAGATTATTCTATTATACAACGACGAAAGTGAAAATGTGTCGGAATTACGCAAATTTAAGGCCACCGAAGCGGGGACAGTCAAGTCCTTGGCGGCTGTGGAGGGGGAAATTGTACAGCCTGGGTGAGTGACGTCATAAAATGTTTGGATGTATTGAACGTCTTAATTTTGTACGAGACCATAGCAGTATGAGACAACAGATGGGCCAGATGTTTAGTTTATGTTTATCAAAACATTGCGGCATGAGTTGATGCTGCAATATTCATGTCAACCAATACATTTTATCTCTACGAGTACTTTAAATGTTTGTACTTGACATGCTTGTTTCGGACACATTAGATTTATCAGATAAGAAATTTCTTTGCCGGGTTTTATCACACTATTATTGCCCGATACCTAAAATGTGCATGTAGCTTAATTGCGTATTATTACTTCCAATAGCAATAAGCACCTGCCGCAAAAATAGACAAAATTTTTGGCGGGCTTTTATCTCCCAGCTCATTTATTTTATTACATTAATCGATTGATTTAAGTAGTTAAATATCCAATAGTACAATATAATGTAGTATACCTATTATAATTGAAACACATTGACTTGTCTACTGACACGTTAAAAGATTTAATTTTTTTACAGTTACTCCACACAGGAGGCCCTCCTGGGGGAAATAATTTCCCTCAAGGCCTATTTCATCTTAGGGATGCTGTGTGGGGGGTCTTTTAAAGGATAGGAAGGAGTGAACCTGGTTCTTGAAGAGACCCATGTTGTAGGAGGGAGGAAACACAGAGGTCGGCAAATCATTCCACAGTTGAGCTGTTGAACACAGGAACGAGTCGTAGAAGCGACCCGTTCTGATGTTACAAATGTTGGGCGCGCGTTTGGCGTGTTTCCCGACTGCATCGGTGCCGAAGGGATCAATGACGCTAGTTACTCAGAGCATCTTCCGTTGAAATACCCGTAGAACAAGGATAGCATTCCTACCTGACGTCTGCGCTCCAAAGATTGCAATCCGTTTGTTAAGATAGGTGAATCTATCAAACGAACCGCCCGTTTCTGTGCAGAGTTGAGGGTTTTTCAGATATTTTGGGGCTCCTGACCAGAGGTGGCTACCAAATTCTACAATGGGGCGCACTTGCGATTTGTACAGGGTCAGCAGTTGTGTACTATTAAAGTATGTGCGAACCTTATACAATACGCCCAGCTTCTGAGAGGCTATCTTGACTCTGGCTTGGATGGTGCCCCCATACCTGAGCTGGTCACTTGGGTATATCAATGGAGGGCATGTTGGGAAGAGCTTCCGTTAAAGGAGACTAGATTGTCATTTCGAATACTTGAACTCACCCATAAAATTATTTTTTCATTATTTTTAGTCGTTTTCTAAAACTAATGCTTGAATCATTAGAAATCTCAAACAATGTCTCTTTTACTTGTACATTTTAAATGTGATAAAATCGGTTGAAGTTAAATAGTGTAATGGTTTAAAGACAAACTTTTTATAAACAATTTGTTGTCGGGGTGTAAACTCAGATATGTCAGAATTTTTGTAAAAATTTTAGGGTTTTTCATTGGTCTCGTAACTCAAATACCCCCTTCAACCATGGGTGTATAATAAATCTTAGCTGTAAGTTATTAGTAATAGGTTATTAATTTTAAAATAAAACAACTTTGTTTACATCACTTTTATTTGTTATATACTTTTGCCTACCGGGTTTCGATACTACTGTAGCTTCTTCAGGACAGTATACTACACCCCATAGTATACTGCCCTGATGTTACTTTTTATTTTTTAATTATAATGTTACATCACAAAGTTAAATTAAATAAATTACTTTTAAAGCCCCCCTGAGGTGATATTCCCATGAAAACGGCACTACAGAAGTAATCCAATAATTATTGACACATGACATGTTACTAGTCAAATGAGTTTGCGGTAAAGTATTTATGTACTACCAAGCCAGAAATATTACAAAAAAGTTTGGTAACCCTGACCGAATAACTTTTCCTAGTAAAGTGTGTTTTTACATAATTAAAATAACTGCGAATTAAGTCAGAATTAGTTTTTTTTTACCCCTAAAATATGATCTTTGCAAAACACAAATACTTCCATGCAACCGTCACATCGCGTAGCATACCAGACATGTTTGGTTGATAGGTAAACTTTATGCCGCTTGCGAACTGAGCTGAATGTGAGACTTCCCCCCCATGACGAAAGGGAACACGGTTTGAGGTCACATATTCTTTTTAAAAAATAAAGACATGCTATCCCGATTATGATAACCTGACGATATTTGCAAAACTCCTGCTACCATCATTGTAAGCGAAAAATGTTGCTTGTACAATGATGGAGGACTTGTGGACGCTAGTAGAGGATTCAATCCACAATGCCTGGGTGGAAATCCGATACATTTGTCAACTCCACTACTAACCGGTCTTGACTTTTCCATTTATAAATCTTTTTCTTAAAGTGTTTCTTGACAAATAAAAATACTGTTTCAGCTCCAAGTTGGTGGAGCTGGAGGAGTGCTCCCACCCTACCGTTATGAAGGACATGTGCGCCGAGTGCGGGGCTGATCTCCGCTGTGACCTGACCATCGCGCCCAACTCCACTGCCTCCGTGCCCATGGTACACAGCGTACCAGAGCTGAAGGTAAGGCGATGCAAACGACATCGGCACTACAACTCTAGGCCACCACCACTCCTGCTTTTTCCCTCCAGTTCCTTATGTTTAAGGCTACATTATTAGCTCCCCACTTCTTCATTCTGCAGGTTTATTAAGTATTAGCCTTTTCAGTTGTTGGTGAAGGTATATTCAGTCTATATGTGTGTTTTCCCATGCATCATAGATCATACACTATTCTTATTAATTGTTTTTCTGTTTAATTCGTAGAACTCCGTTTAATTATTACTTTTATTTATTATTATTTAATGTAAATCAAATTTTATAATGTTATTATTAAAAATAGTAAAAACTGAAATACTTACAGAACTTAATAATAACACTATTAAGTTTGATTTTCTTTAAATTTAAAAAAAAAATGAAAATACAGTATTCTGTTGCCATTCGTGGATAGGATAAGCGTCCACTAGGATAAGCGTCCACAAATAGAAATACAAAAAATCAATGGAAATTAAATATAGATCATTAGTTTGAAGTTATAATATGAACGAAATATTGATTGTTATAAAATAAATTAATAATTTTGCAAGATTCAAAAATATATTCAATTGTTCATTCGCTATATATTCAGACAATGTGTCGTCTCGCTCCCAACGGCTCATGTATACATGTGTTTGTTATACCCTCGAGCATGATATTCTAGCAATTTCATTTTGTTGCCGTTAATTAATACATAGAAAAAAATATATTCAATTGTTCATTCGCTATATATTCAGATAATGTGTCGTCTCGCTCCCAACGGCTCATGTACACATGTATTTGTGATACCCTCGAGCATGATATTCTAGCAATTTCATTTTGTTGCCGTTAAATAGAAAAAAATGTTTAGCCGAGTCGCTACGTCCACATGTCTCTAATTAATTGACTAAAACCACACTCTAAACCCTCGACTCTGTGCAGAAACGGGCGATCCGTTTGATAGATACACGTATCTTAACAAATGGATTGAAATCTTTGGAACACAGACGTCAGATGGGAATGCTGTTCTTTGGTATTTCCATGGAAGATGCTCCGAGGAACTAGCGTCATTAATCCCTTCGGCAGTCAGGAAACATGCCAAACGCGCGCCCAACATTTGTACACGGTTGACATTTATCACATTATCGGCACCGATGCAGTCGGGAAACACGCCAAACTCGCGCCCAACATTTGTAACATCAGAACGGGTCGCTTCTACGACTCCTTCCTGTGTTCTATATCCACTGTGGGATGATTTTCCGGCCTCTGTGTTTCCTCCCTCCTACAACATGGGTCTCCTCAAGACCAGATTCACCCCTTCTTGTCCTTCAAGACCCTCAACACAGAATCCTTAAAGATGACATAGGCCTCAAGGGAAATTATTTTCCTTATATTTTCCTTATATAGAGATTTATTGGGTTCGACTTTAATAGTAAAATTATATTTTTTGTTTACTTTTTAAAATTTTATTTCTTATAATAATTGTTCAAGCCAGGCAGTCAAGGTAACAATTTCCCAATACTTGATTTGCCCTCGGTCCATTCTCTTATATTGGATCATCGAGACATTTCTTCTTGGTTATTTATTTTTTAATGCAACTAACTGTGAATGTAGGTCAGTGAGGAGGAGGCTCAGCGCCTGGGTCGTGAAGACAGCGAGCGCCTACTTAGAGACAGGAAGCTTGTGCTGCTGGTTGACTTGGACCAGACTTTGGTGCACACCACCAACGACAACATTCCTGCCAACATCAAGGTGAGTCTTCCGACTACTGTTCTAGAATATGATTTCTGGTAACTATAAAAATGTTCTATGGAATAGGTATTTAGAAAACATATTTCTTTTGTTTTGGGATTTTCTAAGAAAGCTGTAGCTTCGCTCTATATCTCATTTATATAATAAAAAATTACAAATATGTCACAATGTGGATTAACCACAGTTTGAAAATGGCCTTAAATGCTGAAACGGCTGTCACAATAATAAAAACTATAATACTTGCAGAACTTAATAACATTATTAAATTTGATTTCAATTAGATTTCTAAAAAAACATAATGTGGACAAATTACAAAAATTAACGACAATTGATGAAAGTAATAAGTCATATTTAGCCCCAAATGATATTTGTGGCCAAATATGACCTTACGAGGCTTAAGGGGTTTTAAAAAAACATGCCCTACAAATAGGCTATTACATAGTTTCTTGAACCAAATTCAGTGAAAACTAGTTGTTTTGTGGAATAATACATATTTATTACTCCCTCCCCCTGTTGGTTTAAGGTATCATTTAATAGTTCGGCTGTGGAATGTTTTGTTTTCCCCCCCTCCACACATCACCCCTAGTTAGTATATGAAGTATCGAATGCATTGATTGTATTTCAGGACGTGTACCACTTCCAACTGCGCGGCTGGGGCCGGTGGTATCACTCGAGACTGCGGCCCGGTACAGCCTCCTTTCTGCTGGCCGTGGCACCCCTGTTTGAGCTGCACATCTGCACGTTTGGGGCGCGCGCCTACGCACACAAGGTGGCCCGTCTCCTCGACCCCAAGGCGCACCTCTTCTCGCACCGCATACTCTCCCGGGATGAGTGCTTCGATATACAGTCTAAGACGCCCAATCTAAGGTCATTTGGTTTCTTCCCTTTTCTTTTTACCTTCTCAACATGGAAACTTTCTATGCAAAGTAATTACTTGGACCCGGATGGGTCGTCACAAAATCAGTTCCGAGCTAACAGTACAGATAAACAGTTTGGAGGGCCTTGAAGCAGAGAATACACCGTTACCTCGTAGGAATTTTCTCTTTTTTAAAAAAATCCAAACTTAATAAATTTGATTCTCAACAACGGGTAACCGGCTGCTTAATAAGTTATGCTGAATTTATTGTACAAATCTTAAGGTTCCTTTAAAATAGATCAATAATCGTGTCTAAATTTATTTTATACACTTTTGGGATTATGAAATTAATTGTAATTTCCAGGGCGCTATTCCCATGCGGAGACAATCTGGTCTGCATTATCGATGACCGCGAGGATGTTTGGAACCGCGCCCCTAACCTGATCCAGGTGCGCCCTTACCACTTCTTCGAGCACACAGGCGACATTCACGCCCCACCAGGACTCGGGAAGACTGACAGCGATAAGGAAGGACAGGGCATGCATATTGATATCGAAGGTATGATTGATAATATAGTGAAACTCTCTTAACAAGTTTTCCAACGGATGGGAAAAAAACTGGGAAGAACTTGAAGTGGGATCCAAATTTGGCAATTTTTTTTATGAAGTTTTTCTGTTAGTATTGTACCTACACATAGTAAGTAGTATTATGTATGTAATTTCATAGTTGAAGTGTATAATTTTTTTTAATTGTTTTCGGCTACAGCAATATCACTTTCGTATTTTTCAGTCATAGCAAACTCAAAAATTCTCGAGCCACCACTAATAAACGAGCAAATGTTCATTTTCATCGAGATAAAAATGGAATCTGATGAATTGATTAAAATAAAACGAAAATGATCTTGGCGGGTAGGTAGATTATCGGAAGCAAAAAAAATAATATTCTGTAGCATAAACCTGGAAAAAAATTACTAAGTGCCGGTAATTGTGAATTAACGCGTTCATTGGTGACACCGCGCGTCACGCGTTGACAGTAATTTGACCGGCATGCGCGCAACGCGCCTCGCGCGTTGCGCCGTCTGTTCCATTTTCGGTCTAAAACAGACGCAGCCATGTGGTTTTGAGTCGCCATAATAAATAAAACATTACACTTTCCTCTTTCTCGTTTTCTTTCTGATAAAAAAACAGTAAATTATGATGTCTATACAATATTATGCTCATGTAAACACTCCTTTAGTTCGCTCGACCTTTCAGTCAAATGTTCTCAGCATGGCATTAATATGTACGAATTTTAGTTAGCAATGAACGTGTTAAGCCTCAGAAAATAAAATCCATCAGTCAGAAAATACGAACTTCGTATGTAAAAGTGGTCAAGAAATTTTAGTAGCATAAAAAAACCGATGGTCTAAGAAGTACTTACTTGCGAACACAATACGCTCAATCTAAATAAATAACAATGTCCAGTTAAATAAATCAAAAGAAAAAGACCAATTTTTCATCGAATTTTAATCAAAAGAAAGCCAAAGAAACTAAATATGTCAACTCCAAAACGAACTTACAATGTTCGTATTCTATATGGCGTGTTTGTTTCCTCCTTGCTTTCAAAAACAACTTTCAAATATCTCGATTTCGCACGTTAAGTGACAGAATTTGAAAGTGTGAGCGGCTCGTTGTCAGAATTTGCGTGCTTTTAGGTATGCAACCAAAAATTTGACCGTACTTTAATTTATCTGTTTTAATGTAAATCTAATGTTCAGGAAATAAATCAACACAAAGACCCTGCAATAAAATTATGAAACGAACTCACAGTGCCGTACCTGCATACCTATCCCGTAATAATATGGCAACTTACAGTGCCGTACCTACATACCTATCCCATAATAATATGGTAACTTTGTTTGAAAAAAATTACATTTTTAAAAAATACACTACATTTCGCACGTAAATGTTTGGGACCCGAGTACATTCATCACTGGCATTGGCAAATCCATTGTATCGTGATCTATTATGTGGTTGATTTTAATTTTTAACTTCTTTCAATTCGTTTTAACCTCTCGGGCCTCCAAGTGGCATAAACTCCATCAAACATCAAAACCAGTCGACCCTCATATTGGCGTTTACGCCACCTACTACGCCACCGGCTCATTAAAGTCGTTCTATCTCCTTTTGTATTACGGTTAGATAAATGATTTAAGCTGAATTAGAAAGAGAGAAAACCATGCTTTCTCTTTGCATTTAAAAGATAACCACAAACTCTTCCGAATAATTATGATAAATACCCAAAAGCAATTGATCGCAATCGCCCGTTTTTACGTGCGCAGTATACCGAGATGTCTGACAACTATTGAATTTTGTGCTTTAATTTACTCAAAATGCCTAGTTTACTATGTTATTATAAAAAAAAACAATATGTTTACTACTCGATTGTAATATTTTTTCCTTCATTTGTGTAATTTATTCTGGTGAAACTTTCCTGATTCATAAAATCATTCCCCTTTTGGAACAGTATTGTGCATTTCGAATGACGTTTTCAACTATGTATTTGTGGAATTGGAACGTTCTATAGTAATCATTCATAAAAGCACTTATTCTAATATAATATTTAGTAAAAACACGTAACGATTCTGTAGAAAATAAATGATTGGTAAACGTTTTCGTGTAGCGTGTCATTTGTCAATGCTTAAATTGTATGGGATATGTGAAACACAATAAGGTTTATTTGAAAAAATCAGAAATTATGTTTGTTAAATTATTGTCCCACAAATGCAGTGTTATGTTATGATTTAGGCCACTCTCCGACGGTCCGGTAGGGAATCCACATAAACCTCATGCGTGATACCAACAGGGCACTGCGCCTACATTTCACTAGCTCACCACTCGGGGGGGGGAAGCGGGAGGGGCGCCACATACTTTTGTTATACCACAAGCGGGACATAACACAGCCATACATTCGGCGGTAAACATAACAGAAATCTGCAATACCGACAATTTACTGGCGGCTACAAATCACTGCAGACCCGTCAGAGAGTCGATGGAGGAAATATCGCCAAACATTTCCTGCATTTTTGCAGCACCCGGTTTATGTGGATTCCCTACCGGACCGTCAGAGAGTGGCCTAAAATTAGACCATAATGAATGTATTCTTACCAGTTCTTTCTTTAATTAAGTTTAATCATACTAGCAATACCGCTTTCAAAACATGCTCCAGCCTACATGAAAAAATCCCCGCATTGTGAAAGTGTGGTTGAAATTGTCTATTTATTTTTAGTTATTTTTTATATGAATCGTAAAAAAAGTAAAGTAACCTTTATAATATGTTTGTATATTTACATGTTTTTTTAGTTTTGCATAAAGTGATATAATTAGGATTTACATGGAAAAAATTAATGGTAGGCGACATAAAAAAATAAATTTATATACTTTTAATGGCATTTTCCATTTGTAATATTAACATCTAAAAGAGTCTTTCATCTGGTTTCGAAAATACTATTTCATTTTGGGATACTTTAAAAAATAGTGAATTTATTTGAGGTGAAAATATTTCGCAATGAAATTATCAATGTGACAATTATAAAATTACTGTTATAACTGACACGTAAACAAATTTCAGAAACCCAGGCGGTTAATGTAAGTTTTTATACTTTTGATGGTATAAAAAAATCATCCAAATACAATAATATTATGAAGCATTCTTGAGTTTTTGATCTAATTTCTCGAAATTGTACTTTACCGTATTGTTATTATTTTGACAGGCATGTGACGCATTGGCAGACAAATACATAAATAATAATACAAATGCCAAAGGAAAGTCAACCTTAAAAACGATAGTTCACTCATGTCACAATATCACAGTTGTTCGATTTCGTTTGAAAGAGGGTTTATTTATCTACATAATCTGCTTTAAACGCATACAGTTGAACATTTATTAACTTTGTTGAAAAAATGTTCATTTCAGGTATGTTTGTACACAATTTTTGATTTAAGGCCACTCTGATGGTCCGGTAGGGAATCGACATAAGCTGGGTGCAGCGAAAATGCAGGAAATGTTTCGCGATATTTCCTCCATCGACTCTCTGACGGGTCTGCAATGGTTTGCAGCCACCAGTAATTTCAAAAGTCAAAATCGAAAAATGTCCAGTGAATCAAGCGAAGACGAGGCTCTGGTATGCTATTTATTCCCTCAAACGAGACAAAAAAGGAGTAGGTTTAAGTCCACCCCTACATCGAACGTAACATTCATTCTCATTGTAGGTTATTCATTGCTGCCAGGGAACTGTCCGGAGATGATGTCAAATTCCAGCAAATGTACCGAATGTCAAAAAAAACATTCCAAGAACTGGTCCAGCACGTTAATCCATATATAAAAAATCCTCCTATTGCACATCAAACTCTCTCCGTTCTTCCCTTCACTGCATATGCCGGTAATTTGCAGTTATAAAGGCGTGCATATTTCTCTACCTCCATTATTAGTCGTAAATTCATATCCCGCTTCATGTTTGAACTCAAAGAGTGAATGGCTCGTAAACGATTAAAATGCAGTGCATAGATTTACTGGATGCGTGTTTACCGAGAAACTACTGAATTGTGGTCCCGTTTGTGGTATAACAGAAGTACATCGCCCCGCTCCCGCTTCCCCCCGAGTCGTGAGCTAGTGCCCATTGAAATCTATGGCGCAGTGCCCTATCTGTATCACGCATGAGGTTTATTTTCGATTCCTTACCGGACTGTCAGAAAGTGGCCTAAGATGGTTTTACTGCTGAACTTTTAAAACCTCGTAAATGAAATGCAAACTTGGCTATAAAAGTCGATAATAACAAAGTCATATATTTTATGACTTTCGGCAAAAAGGGACCTTTTTAGGAATATTTCGCCAGTAGTTTCGTTTGTGATGGAGTCACCACCGATCTTTTGAAACTTCTTAAGTGGGAAGCAGTTTTAGTTGCAAAACTTGTTTTTTTTGCACCTTTTTCTATGGAAGTTTCTTGGGACCGAAAAACAAAACTTCTTAAGCGGGAACTTCTTGAGAGAGTTTCACTGTAGTAACTCTTTCTTATAAGGGATGTATCGTTGGTTAATATAAGTACTTGCAAAAGTAAATACTTACATATACTATGACTGTGATATGCGCAAAATACATTAATGTACCTTTGAAATATCCATTAATGTACCTTTGAAATATCCATTTTACACAAAACAGTAAAACAAGACCCATTTCAAAACTGATACAAATTTGAAACTTGATTTTAATTTTGTACATACAAAATTTACTTGTATTTAAAATAGATCTCATATATTTTTTTGTTCACAGAGTTAAATGATAAGAACAAAGTATCAAACTTTCCTGCCATAAAAAATGGAGCCACCGAAGACCTCCCCCTTTTGGAATCCGCCAACACTGATGAGGAGAAAAGTAATGACACCACTGAAACTGTCATCAGCGAGACTCCATCAGAACTCATGGAACAGTCCGCTTCCAAGATCGTTCCCGGCACCAAGTTTTATGCAGACACTCAGCTAGATTCAGATATCAAAGTAGAAGAAGACACCAAATTTGTAGCAGGTGTTGAGATAGATGCACACCGCAAGATTGATGTAGATAAGGTAGAATCCGACACCGAGGTTGAAGCCAGTACTGAGATAGATGGAGATAACAAGATGGAAGCAGATACTAAGGTAGAATCTGACCCCAAGATCGAGGCAGGCACTGAAATAGATGCAAATAACAAGGTTGAAACAGATACTGAAAAAGATGGAGACGACAAGATAGAGATAATTGCAAAGGTAAAATCTGACACCAACATAAATGCAGATAACAAAGATGAAGAAGGTAATGAGATAGAAGCTGACATTAATACAACCATAGAAAAGGAGCCGGCCTTAGACACCATGTTAGAATCGGAAACTAAGATAACAATAGATACTAATTCAGCTCTAGTTAACGAGTCTTCACACGAAGGAAAGTCATCTTCAGATACCCAACCTTTACCAGAAAGTAATGCTTTATCAGACAGTGAAATGAACTTTGAAGACATCGATCCCGAAAAAGTCTTAGAGAAAGAAATAGATGAAATAACATCACTGAACCAAGATAATAGTATAAAAACTGATTTAAACAGCGACCTAACACCAGAGCTGGATGCGGAAATAAACCACACTGATAAAACTAAAGATGGAGATATAACAGCAAATGAAGGGGCAGTAGAGATTGATGTACCGGTCATTGCTCATACAAAGTGGAAGACAACAGAAGACGGCATGATAGAAGTAGAAGATAAAGATGACTATCTTCTTTATCTGGAGGATATCCTGAAAAGGATACATAAGTTCTTTTACGAGGTGTATGATGCCATGGAAGCAGGCTCCGTTCCAGATCTGAAGTCTATCATCCCACAAGTCAAGGTAACCTTTTTTTTATTTTTAAACTATTTCTTATTTTTGTAGTTACGATTCGACATGGTATAACATATGGAGCATCTTGGGATAATATAAACTGCTCAATGTCCACACACCTCTATATTATACAGATCACCATTTCTCACACCTACAAACACATTCACACATCCACACACACTTATACACTACACATGTCACCCGGTAAATACATCAGACGGAATCATATCACAGGTACCTACTTTGTAAATTTAATTTCTACAAATTGTATTTCAATGTAACAAATGTACTGTTTTGTTTCTATAATAAAATAAATAAATAAACACGGAGTAACCAAAAATGAGCCAGGATTTTGTTCGCGCATAAGAAATTTTCTCATTTCAGAAGTTTTGTTTTTTCAGTCAAATTAGAACCTACATAATAATACAAGGTTTCCTACAAAAGATCTACTAATTCAATTGGGATGTGAAAAGATACACCGATTACTGTTAAGACTAAGTGATCTGTCACAAGGCACCCCTACAGCAACTTCCTTCTGATGACCTCTACTGACCAAGCTTAAAGTAGAGGACAGATACGAGGAGTACATCGTTTCCTGACTTGAACAGCATCTCTCTGATAAATTCTTGTGAACAAAGATAAATGACTAACCGTTTGCTTATGATATTCCAGGGCCAAGTTCTAGCTGGCACCAGCCTGGTGTTTTCGGGGCTGGTGCCAACGTACCAACGGCTGGAGCACTCGCGTGCCTACCTGGTGGCCAGGAGTTTGGGTGCTCAGGTCACCCAGGACCTTACACCCAACACCACTCATCTGGTGGCCGTTAGACCTGGTGAGTTCATGTTGTCAAATACACAGCACACTCTTCAATGGCGGAGAAAGTACAAAATAATTTTCTGAGATATGTTTATTTTGGAGACTTGTATTATTATCCCAGCTTATATGTGTCAGACTTCCTTTCTGGAATGCTGGGCATTCACAGCCTTACTAACAAATGGGAGACTGTTTGCTGGTAATCAGTGTTCTGTCTCTTATATACATATTGCATATAAGCACTGCCAACCCTACCTCACTTGCATACAAATTTTAATAATTAAGAAAAATTAATTATTATTGTGAGAAATCAATCCACAAAATATGCCATGCCTTTCGGTAAAAATATTCTGCCACTACCAGTAAATGTTGTAATCAGTGCCATCTGTTGGTACTTTATTAATTAGTACAACTTAGTGTTTAGAGGAGGGTTAGACACCATTAGATTGGAAAAGGGCTGTGATCATGCTTCTATACAAAGGTAATGGGTCATGTATGGAATGTGGAAGTCACAGGGCTATTAGCCTGCTAAATTTAGTTGGAAGCTGGTAGGATATTGATTAAAGGGTACAAATGAAACAAAGATTAAATATGGGATGTGCAAGGTGCATTTATGAGTGGAAGGGGGTACATAGATCAGATTTTCTCGTTGCATATGCTCACAGAGAAGTTTCTGGCAAAATAAAAACAGAAACTTTTTTGTGCCTTTGTAGATATACAAAAAGCATACAACCGAGTTGACAGGAAAAAGTTATGGAAGGTATTGGAGTGAATACGAATCTCATGCAGGCAATCGTATCTCTGTACGAGGGAAGAGTTGCATATGTTGGGGTAACGGTGATTTTGCAGGGTGGTTTGACATCACAAAAGGTGTTAAGCAAGACTGCGTAATGTCACCGTAGGTATTTAATCTATAGATGGATAATTGTATGCAAGAATTGAAAGAAGTGGGCGCGAAAATGAGTAATCTGAAAGTATGTTGCCTGTCGTGTGCTGATGATGCGGTGTTGATTGCTAACAGTATTGAAGATCTACAGTCCCTCGTATCTAGGGTGAATGAAGTATGTATGAAAAATGAGCTAATGATGAATGTAAGTAAGTCTAAAATCATGGTGTTTGAAAAAGAGATTACGAAAACAGTGTGCAATATAGTTGTGAATGATGAATACTTGAAGCAGGTTGATAAGTTTGTATATCTGGGAAGTATGTTTACAAGAGATGGAAAGACTGATAGGAATATTGAAAGGAGGGTGAATTCAGGAAACTCAAAAAAAAAACAGAGGACTGAACGCGGTTGGCGCTAACAAAAAATTGTCCAAAGAAGCGAAGCTAGCTGTCTACAATGGAGTGCTGATACCAACCCTGATGTATTGCAGTGAAGCATAGAACTGGCAGAGGAAGGATGAAAATAAAATTAATGCTGTAGAAATGAAATCTCTGAGACGAATGTATGGTAAAACCATGTGATAATGTGAAAAATGTTGAGATTCGTAAAGAATGTAAAGTTGATGTAAGTGTAATGAATAAGATTAAGAAAGGTACGCTTAGATGGTTTGGGCATGTAGAGCGAATGAACTGAGAAAGGAGTGTAAGGAGAATATATGACACGAATGTGAATGGAAGAAGCCGGGGACGCCCAAGGAAGACAAATACTTGAGTCAGTCCATGTCAGAAGTAGGAATGATAGAAGAGAATGTATGAATGTGAATGAAACAAGAAGTGTATGCCAAGATCGAGTTGTTTGGCGGTCTGTCCTCTCTGCCTACCCCCCACGGAGAAAAAACGGCATTATGGTTAGATAGTTAGTTAGTTGGACGCTTTCTGCATAACTACGTCCAATTAATAATTAAATTTTAGTCTTGCTTAAATACTTAAACTCCAAAAAAAATATATATATAAATGAACTGTGTTTAGGTGAAAGGTGTTATTCCACATTTTAGAAAAAAATAGGCCTAGTTGTTTGAACCCCGTGACATGAATAGCATAACCGCTGGTCTTACACTAAGACCTAAGTTTTCTTCCCAAAAGGGGTGGATTAATGCCTTTCACCAAAAAAAACACAGTTGATACCTAAAGTCCAGTATAGTTATGTCAACCACGGATCACAGAAATAAAGTAACCTAACATTTTGGTGACAGGAACTGCTAAGGTCCATGCCTGCGGCCGTATATCCGGAAATCCCCCCTTGCTCGTGACTCCCGGTTGGCTGTGGGCCTGCGCTGAGCGCTGGGCGCGCTGCGAGGAGCGCCTGTTCCCACTGCGGGGCTCAGGCAAGGGAGCGTCAGCGCGCAGGCCTCCCGCGCACTGCGCCTCGCCCCCGCACCAGTTGCAGGAGGTGGGGGGTGCTCCTCGCAAGAGGACACCCAGTGGACGTTTTATGGACACCATCAACCCCTTGCTGAGCTTCTCCAGTGATGATATAGCTGATATGGATAAAGAGGTAACATACATTTATGGCTCGGCGAAGATAATGGAAATTAATCATTTTTATAAACCAGAAAGCCAAAAATTTTTGACACAAACATGTATCTTAAATAGAGTTATATTAATTTATCGAAGGAAGCGATCACTTTGTGACTTGACATTATAATTTAAATAAAAAATGTTTTTGTTTTAAGCCACTTTATTTTTATATATATTTCTGCATTCGACCGGTTTCGGTTGGACTCAACCTTCTTCAGGAATGTACACATATAAACGAAAAAAGTTATATTACTCAATGATGAATTTAACCAACTATCATAGTGTCCAAGTTAGTAATTTAATCACTGTCTGTTGATTCACTTCCAGGTTGAAGATATCATAAACGAATCAGATGAGAGTGATGGTGGAGATGGGGATGCGGAGAATGAGGAGGGAGAAGTTTTCAATGCCGACCAAGTGGCGGAAGGGGAAGACACCCAGGAGAGAGAGCTAAAGAAGGCGCTGAGAGGGGATGTTCCCAGTGAGAGCGAATCAGAGGAGAGCATGTCTGGAGGTATGTACACCCATTCTATGTTACTGGCTTTCATTGTAAATTACTTTCTCTGTCATTTTGGTTTTGAGGTAATACTGATAATATTTTGACTTCCTTAGACCATCCACGCGGCTGGAAGAGACGTGCCCCCGAAGACGCGGCGGAAGATGACGAGCCACCGTCTTCCCGCTTCAGGCGGGGCGAGGCGCTCCCGTCGGATGGCCCCGACGCTTCGGACTCCGACACCTGTGGCTCCCGAGAGCCCCCGGACGAGGGGGACGACGGCCAGTGGAACCTCATGGGGGCCGCCTTGGAAAGAGAATTCCTGGGACTTGATGACTGAACTAAACTCCTAGTTGTAAAGTGATCCCGGTCTAGTTTTATCTATTTTTTAATCTTCTCTTGTGATAGCTTAACTCATTCTTAAAATAAATCATAGCTAAGAACGTTATCTGTTTAGTTGGTGCGTAACTAACAATCGTTTTACCGAAGCCCTTCAAATCTGTTATCGAACGTTAATTGTGCACTAATCTAATGAAATGTGAATTTAAAAACGTGCATCATAAAATTTATTTCCTTTTTAATTTTAAACTCGATTATTTGTTTAATTTTTAGAAAATGATGTCTTTGTAACATTTTATTCATCCTGCAACAGCTTTAAAGCCATTTTTGTATAGTGCATTGAACATAAACATGGAAATAACACCCAGCTTCGCAGTGGTAGTCTGTGAATTTATAGATTGGCAATGGACCCCACAACCTCTCAATGCGTAGACCACTACGCAGTGGAGACCGTCCATCGTAGTTTGAACTGTTAACGTGGAAGTGATCCCTCGCTGCTGATCTGCATTACAGGATTTAAACCTTTAGACAGAGAATAGGGTATTTTCGGGTTTTTTTATTCTTGAAATAAATTACGAAAATAGCAAACTGTATGTAATAAAAATATATTTTTATGTTGGTAAATAAATTTTCTACAACGATTTAAATTGCCGCGAAGACGATATTTTCGCGCAGAAGACAGCTGTGAAGCTACTCCTGTCAACCTTTTTAGGCGGTCCCGGGTCCTGGTAACAGATTTTAGTAGTGACCAGTACACTGTGTAGGTGGAACCTACGTAATAATCCCATATCGATCAGCAGTAAGGTATGCACCATTCAGAAATTTACCTTTTTTAAATCAATAATGTTTACATATTAATGAAAGTACAAAAATTATAAATTTTTAACAGTATCCCTTATTTGTGAAAATACCCTATTGTACTTTGTCTCATGCATAGCCAGGGACAGAGTGGCATTTTGCTATGATCTTTGTTTAAGAGTGAGAGTCCTAGGATTATTAATGCAAACATAATTGGCATCAGCATCTTATCTTTAATTAAACACGATCGCCTTGTCATACAGTCACAGTGAAACTCGCTGTACAACCTTAGGCTATTTGTGAAACGGATGACTGTGGTAATTATAGTGATTGGTGTAACCATTCATTCGAATAATATTTTAAACAAAAATGAATGTATTACGATCGTCGTAAAAATCCCATAACGTAGAGTCAATTAAAATAAAGATATTTCGCTAGATGGATTCCTCTTTTCAGATAGTATTAAGGTATCTCGTTGCATCTTTGAATATTGATTGGAATGATGGCTTTTGCAGGTGTAATTTATAGGTGTATGTGTGAATGGGGCGGATTTCGACGGAAATAATTAAATCAAATGTTACCTTCATAAGTAAAAGTTACAAGAGACTTTTGGCAGTTTTAACTATTGTCGTAAATGTATTGTATTGTCAACATTTTGAATCAAACAGTAACATTTTTAAATGCCTTCACGGGGCGAGACGATTGACCCCATTAAATAATTACCTTAAACCACCAATATGCAAGGCCAGCCGTCCTGCAGGTGACTCAAGAATGAGGACAAATCGCAACACGTTTCATACCCGAGAATTAAATAAATATAATTACTTAATTTATCCGCCCCGTACTACTTGTTGAAGATAATCCTATGGCATGTCTTTGTGGAGCACAAAATCATACGCAGCAATATTGAATTAAGCAGTAGTTCATATTTTGTGTCCGTCCATAGTGGAGATTGTCGGTGGTTATACTAAGCAATATTAGTTACTCTACTCGTCGTTACTGTGTAATATTCCATCGTGGAGAATTTTTATTTACATACGTAAGTGGAGACACCAAACTCATTATTTGTGGTATTAGTACATACATAAATTCAGTTAATGTTTAACTTATGCAGTGAAACCCTCTTATTAGATTTTCCGAGGGTCCGAAAAAAAACTTCTTATGTGGGAAACCTTATATGGGGGTTTTACTATATAACTTTAATGGAAATCTTCTATAGGACCTGCCTGTGACATTGTGCATGTTAACTGAGTGTGTGTAGATACATATTTATGTTACTCCAACAGTTAAAGTACAAAATAAGGTTTTCACCTGCTTTAGAGAATAAGTGTAAGCTATAAAGTATGTTTAGTGATAATGTCTATATATTTGACTCGGTACTAACAGTTAAGAGAGAGAAATACTTAAAATCTATGTTTATACGTGCGTTTGTACAGATTGTTATTTATTTTTTTTTACAATATGTCTAGTGTACGCTATGATGATGGAAATATTTTATTTAAAAACTATTTTATGATTGATTTTGTGTCAGTGACAAATAAACATAATTCTGTATAAGATGTAATGTCGGCTTGCTGCAAAAAGTTTCTATTCATATTAAGTACTCACCCGGTCGTTTAGGGTTTCAACCATCTATGAGCACTTGAATTGTCTCATTCCGGTGTCTTCTCCCATTCCTTCCAGTGATGGAATTTAACTCACTTTTCAGTATGGAGTTTGTGTGGCGGGACAAAATTTTTTTTGAAACACTGAAAATATTTGGAGACTTTTGGCAGCAAGGTGAGTGCAAAGAGTTTACAAGTCACTCTTTCTGTTTACTACTTTGTTGATATAGCTCAATATTTATTTCATCTGCAGATACTTTTTTTTTATCATTAACTCCATGCAGGATGCCCTGAAGAAAATAATTTCTCTCAAGGCCTATGCCTATCTTTGGGGATGCTATGTGGAGTGTTTTTTTGTTTTTAAGGAAAAGAGGGAGAGTAAATTCTGGGAAGGAAAAGGGTATAGGGGTGGGTATAAATCTGTGATCAGTGTGTTCAGGAGTGATGGACATATTAATCCATCCCTTTCACTGTGGTGCAAGGCAATGGGTCGAGAGAGTCCGGCTGGAAAGGTCAAGAGATCTCCCGATCTGGCCCACCAAGCAACAAGTGGGCAGACGCATCCGCCTCCAAGAACCTCACCCAATGAATCTGGGCACCCCTGCTAAGTCACAAAACGTAGCGATCCACTTGGGGTGACCAGAGGTGTTCGTTATCCAAATAATGATTCCCGGGGTAGCGGTACCCATATCCATCCGCCTCCCAAATTGAAACATAACTTAATTATTTGATTTCTTGTCACTCTGCCACACGCGTTTTAAATATCTTTTTAAAATGTACTTTATCCTGTTTGGTTACTGTTTAGAAATATGACCCAACTTCCGTATTATAAACCCATGATTGCACGATTTAACATGATTCCTATCTGAAAATGTCTTGTGTTTAGAAATTGTGATTGTTGGCCCATGATTTTATTCTGTAAGCTTAAATTAAAACTTTTGTCATCTCTGTCCAATAAAAAGTATTATTTTGCTACAATATTCAGTAGTCAAAGAAAAGTTATTGGGAAAATTCGATGGTGATGTAATGCATTTCTCGTTGTGAATATTTGCTTATGTATTTTGGTTAAGACTTCAGTGTCAAAATGTAATTATTATGGAGAACATTCCTTATTATTTGTTAAGGTCTCACATTCGATTTGTAATTTATGGGATTATCAGTTTACATTTTATTATTTTCCTTTAAGTTGTTGAAAATCACAACACACCGCACCCCCCACCCTTGAAATTTAATTTAATTGCATGTTTTGATTCAGCGGGTGGCTTCTTGTAACATTTTTTTATGAAAATTCAAATAATATGTACTTGTATTGTCAACATGAAAATAAAAGCACATATTTAGTCGATCCATGCTGTGTGTGGTTCATTGTGACTCAGAGTTTGTACTGTTGTCAGTTTGCAATAACCCAATATTTCTTGTTTTTAATTATTGAAATATTATTTTTATTTTCTTCCGCAATTATAATTGACAAAACAATTATTATTCAAAATGTTTTATTTTTAATTCCTGAACCCCCTTTGCAAAAACAAGTTATCCTGGTTTATGTGGGTGTGATCCGTTGGCGGGTTATCTCCAAATGCAGATGCCGCATATATGATCCATGAAGTTTCACTAAATCATATACATCGTGTCAAAACATGCCACGCGATGGTATAGATGTTGAAAAGAACAATGTAGTAAAGGTTAACTCGTGTCCCACGCGTAGAAGACTTTCTGCACACCATGGCTTTAATTTCAAAATAACTTGTGTTTTACAAAATGATGTTTTCGTAAATTGTTTAAAATAAAATCTAAATCGCTGGTGGTATCGGCAAATGTCTTCCCTCTTAAAGTTGACCTTATTTCATAATTTTATTGTTATTATCATGGAGCATGCACATTTAGCATTATCTCAAATAACGGGAGGAAATGATAACAACCAATCTCGTACAAATTATTTAATTATCTACAGAAATAAACAAGCTAAATGGAAAGTAACTAAACAGCATAAGGATCATTTTCGGGGAATTCATGGTATTTCATATAAGTCTCTTTATTGGTGAAGTCCTTGACACCTTCCTGCCAGCCTCTGGGAGGCGCCTTGTCGTAGTCAAAGGCAGAATCAGCCTTGCCGTACATCTCAATATCTCGGGCTATTTCATCTCGGTACTTGCCTACCACCACCTTCTTGCCCGTGATGGGGTCGGTGATATCACCAAATCGATGTACTATTTCCAGAACCTTGTGCGTTACCAGTTTTGTAACTTTCTCGGTGAGCTCTTGAATCAAAACAATGTCTCCGGGTTTGCAATTTTTTTCCGGGTCAGTCACATAGAAGTATTCATCCTCGCGAAAGTACTAAAAATGCAAAAAAAACGATATTTTAAGCCTTCATATTGAGGAAATTTAACACAACTTTGTTAATATTTTAAGCAAGTTCCTTTCGATAAAAACAGTATTCAGTAAAACTCCAAACAAATAATTTGTTAAAACAATGAAAAAACATTTTAATTTAAATGAAAGAATTTGTTTATAAATCTTTTAAATTATCGATAAAATTCAACAATTCCGCATCAAAAAATTTTGTTTTCTTAAAACCCAAACTAATAACCTATTTTAAATATAATGCAGTATGTAATTTCTTCAAGATTGGTATTCACTTTGTGGTGTCATTATTAATAAATGAATAAAAAATTTCTTCAAATGATTGATAACTTTGTGGCGTCATTATTAATTATATAATGAATAAAAAATTAATATTAATTGATAAACTAAAGTTTTTAAGACAAGATTTTTGTGCATAGCGCAAAGGGTAACAATCATTTTAATAAACAATAATTATTAGCCTGAAACACTCATCCAAATTGAAAAAACCTTCCGAGAAAAGATAAATGTCGCCGACAGGACTCGAACCTGCACCCTTCTGATTGCCGGTCAGATGCTCTACCGTTGAGCTACGTCGGCTTATCGCAAACCCGCCAAGTTAATCAATATATACTAGTGTTTCATTCAATAATTACTGTTTTATTATATTTCACCTGTAAACAACCAACTTTATTAGTATGAGAAAGGCTTGTAACGGCTAAATCCCTCAATAGATGGCGTCGAACAAATTATGTTTACATTTTATTGGTGAAAAATGTTTTGACTTGTCAAATATTTATTAATTGATAAACTAAAGTTTTTTTCTCGGAAGGTTTTTTCAATTTGGATGAGTGTTTCAGGCTAATAATTATTGTTTTTAAAAATAATTGTTACCCTTTGCGCTATGCACAAAAATCATGTCTTAAAAACTTTAGTTTATCAATTAATAAATATTTGACAAGTCAAAGCATTTTTCACCAATAAAATGTAGACATAGTAGTATATATTGATTAACTTGGCGGGTTTGCGATAAGCCGACGTAGCTCAACGGTAGAGCATCTGACCGGCAATCAGAAGGGTGCAGGTTCGAGTCCTGTCGGCGACATTTATCTTTTCTCAGAAAGTTTTTTCAATTTGGATGAATGTTTCAGGCTAATAATTATTGTTTATAAAAATAATTAAAAATTACTTCGTAATCACCACTTTATCAATATATACATATCAACATCAGGGAATTTAGTATTCTGTATTTCCTGATAAGTAAAGCTTCACATTCGAAACATGTTGATACGTATATATTAATAAAGTGGTGATTACAAAGTACTTTTTAATTCATTTAATAATACAGTATATTAATTACATATAAAACATGTTATTGGGTTTACAGAGAAAACGAAAAATTAACCTAAAAATCCATACAAAAACTTCAAACTTTGCTAAGCTTTAAATGAATTTATTTGCATTTTCGCGTATGCCAATATTTTTTTCTAATTTTTAGTAATCTGAAATGAAGTTTTATTTTTTAAAAAAAACCTATGCGGCGTATTAACAGTGAGGTGAAATTTTTAATTTTACTAAATTATAATGTCAAGCCATAAAGTAATTGCTTTCTTCAATAAAAAAACATTTTATTACACAATACTTAGACGTGTTTGAGGTTATGAACGTAAAACTAAATATTACCATGGTTAACATCGTATCCATTTTCAACTGTTTCACCCTTATTTTAGAGGCATTTTGTTTGACACAGGGCACACATTGTCCAATTAGCATAAAGTTCGGTCTTGATGGAATTCCGAAATATGGCAAAGTGGTTTTAGCGGCGGATCTCAACCTTGCTGCCATTTTAATTCTACCGTATTCCGCAATAATCACAATACAAAATGAATCGAACTGACAGTACTGACCATAGATATGCTCATGATCATAGATAATAGATTTACCGCTCTCGACCAAGGAAGGTTCTTGTGGCGGGATATTAAATATTTCTCTAGGTTTGTTATACTCTTCCTTGGGTGGGTTCATAATACCTTGATATAGCCTTTTGTAATCACCTAAAATAATTGACCGAATTCACCGAAATATTTAGCTTTAAAAGGTGCATTTTAAATAATAGGAATTCCCAGATTAGACCGGCCATAAAATAAATTTAGTACAAAGGCTAGCCGAGCTATTGTTAGAAAAATCGTAACTAAAATAATATAATCTTAACTGCTATTTTGGGAAATTCCGCAATTCCTTTGTGATTTTATGGGACGTCAATAAAAGATAATACCTACAGGTAGACAGGAGACAGAAGGACAGTGGGCTCTAGGGGACAGTCGATTGCCAGAGTCCGCCCAGGACGGAGAGTCGAGTGAAAGCTTCCACCGAGGAAGCACGAGTGAGGTGCAGTCTTCCACCGAGGAAGCACGAGTCATTGCAAGAGTCCGCCCAGGACGGAGAGTCAGTTGCAGTAGTCCGCCCAGGACACACAGCCAAGTGAAACCTTCCGCCCAGGAAGGTTCCTATTCTCGCTCCTTGGAGAGGCCGCCCAGGTCCTCTGACGACGAGGGAATTCTACGCTTCCATCCCAGAAGGAAGTAACTGATCTTCGCCCTTCGGAGATCAACATCGGAGACCGCCCATGCCTCTGATTATCGCCGCGTTGCACCTACTCCCGATCCGGAGATACACGAATACGTAGTGCGAACGCGAGGACTCTACATACAACGCAGCCACTGGACCCTGGACATCCATCACCAAAAAGGGAAGTGCCTGACTCTAATCATAATTTCTCCCACAATGTCAGCCAGTGAACCTCTAATTTTAACTACAAAGACTTTAACAGTAGAATTAAGTAATTACCTAAGTCAGTGAACCTCTAATTTTAAGTATAAAGACTTTAACAGTAGAATTAAGTAATTGCGTATCTAGTTTTATTAAATTTATTATGTCTAATTAAGTTTAACTCTAGTTTTAAGACTAACCCCACGACTATCAAAATAAATTACTTGTAACTACCTAAGATCGCTTTTCTATTCCTCCCTTTTTGCGTTATTCCTAGAATAATACCAACTGCCCGACGCACCGTCATATCAACCTCTTGGAATAACGCAAAAAGGTAAGAACTAATGCGGGTTACAGACGGTTAATATAATACGGGGGCGTGGCATATCTCACGATATCACTCACCATACAATCTCATACAGTCGTCACACACAGGTAGGGTCAGTGGGCCGGTTGTGGCCATTGGGCCGGTTCTGGCCATTTTCAACTTTACAAGTCGAAATATAAGCTAAATAAAATCGAATCTTTTTTTACTCTATGGCAAAATGCATATTTGTCAATGGTCTTCGTTGAAAAGTGACACAATAAATCTTATTGTTAACAGTTTGTGTTTGGTCGATGCGAATAAGTGTTGCGGAATTTTTTATTGAGATTGTTATCCAAAACCTTAAGGAACCCACTGTAAGTAATATTAATATATATTTGTAATCCTTTTGATGTTTTATTTGAAAACAAGTTGTACCCATTATAAAAGGGTAAAGTAATATGTTTTTGAGGTTATTTTTAGCAAATTGGTTGTTAAAACATGATTTTTCGATGTGGCCATTACTGACACAAGAATTTATACAAATGTATGGGTTGTGGCCACGTTGGTGGCCACAAGTGGCTCCCATACAGTACTAGTTTTGGCCATTATCTAAAAAATGTACATATCCGCTAATTTTGATATTTTAACTTAATAAATTATTATGTTTCTTCTTCAGAACTGTGAAAATGACTCCGGCAAATAAGAAGAAAGATGCTATTGAGCACTCAAAACGCAAACTTTTTTGTTATTCACCATCGAAAGTGATTTTGGCACTCGATGCTATAAAAGGAGGTATGAATTTCCAATTAACAGGGAATGTTTATTAGATTCCGTAAAGAAGATTGTTGTTACTGGCAACATCAATACTCCTTTCATCAATAATCGCCCTGGGAGGACATGGTTTGAGTCATTTATGACGAGACATCCTGATTTAAGCAAAAAACATGCAGAGTACATAAACAAGGCACGCGCATTGATAACCGAAGAAAAAATCAGAAACTGGTTTGAAGAAGTCATTAGTTTGTTAGGACCTGATGGATGTAAGATTTTTGAAGATCCTGCTCGAGTATGGAACTGCGATGAAACTTCATTCTTCTTAGCCTCCAAAGGTGGACTTGTCTTAGCGACGAAAGGCGAACATGTTTACGTCACTTCAAAAAACAGTGATAAAGAAAATATCACTACTCTGTTTACAGTAAATGCTCTTGGAGAACTAGCTCCACCTCTGACACTTTACAAATACAAAAGAATGAATTCAGATGTAGTTCAAAATGCACCTAATCGTTGGTCTATTGGTAAGACAGACAAAGGGTGGATGACTGCTGAGTCTTTCTATGAATTTATTGGTAATGTGTTCCTGCCTTATCTCAAAGAAAAGGGTACAATATTTCCAATCGTATTATTTCTAGACGGACATAAATCCCATCTGACTCTTCACCTGAGTTCACTTTGCAGAGACAACGGAATTATCGTCATAGCCTTGGTTCCAAACACAACACATATGCTGCAGCCACTGGACGTGGCTGTATTTTTTCCTTTAAAGCAACGTTGGTTGAAGTACATTCGTAAGTGGAGAATTGATAATAAAGGACCAGAAATAACTAAATTTAATCTCCCTTCTGCTTTGAACAACATTCTGATAAATGATACAAATTTTTCTAATAATGTGAAAGCTGGATTCAAGTCTTGCGGACTTTATCCATTTGGTCCTGATTTTGTAAACTATAAAAGAACTGCACCAAAACATACTGAAACTAATGTAAACATGCGCCTAGTGGAATCGACTCATCTACAGTATTTGGAGAGTAAAATTGAACCAAATATGCTTAAAGATTTCAAAGTCACTTACAGCACTGGTATGGATTGGACAGGTTGTACTGAAGGGTTGTTCCTGTATAAAATATGGCTGGCCTTCAAAGACGATAATACTGCATTGCCAAATACAGATCTTACTTGTATTAATCTAGATCGAGTTACAACGCCTCCAGAAACTCCTGTTATTGAACCTTCATTTCCAATAGCGGTAAACGAAGAAATCCTGGACGTATCAGCATCAACATCTAAAGATATTGTATCCTCTTCTGAGATTGTAGAATTGAATATGCCGACTAATGCCGCAGAATTAGTGAAAAAATGCGTCATATGGCCTGAAAAGAAGACAAATACTACCAGTCGAAAGAGAGAGTATATTCCTTCGGTGTTAACATCAGATAAATGGAAAGATATTATGATGGCTAAGGAAAAGGAGAAAGACAGAAAAGAAGAACAAAAACAGATAAAACTAGCTAAAAAAATAAATAAGAACATTAAAAAAAAGAAACCGACCATTGAAATTTCAGAGACGTCAGAGGAAGAAAATTTGCGTGATACATCTCATTCGGACTGCGAAGACTGGATTCCACAGGTAAAGCCGTCGGGTTTCGAAGAACTAGATCGAACACCCCTGGAAGGAGATTATGTCCTGGTTGAATTCAAGAATCCCAAAGCCACTTTTTATTATGTCGGCAAAATATTGCGTTCAAAAGACGAAGACAATGAGTTTGAGATAAGGTACCTGAGAAAACATAATACCACTGGTAGCCAATTCACAATGCCACAAATTCCTGATTTGGCATCTGTTGCTGAGATTGATATTAAAATGATATTGCCACCACCATTGTTTACAGGTACAACCAAAAGGCAAAATTCTTTTTATACTTTCGAAATCGAACTCTCAGGTCTAAATTTGCGCTAAATCTTATTTTTTATAAGTTTATTGTATAACTTGAATAATAAACATCGATTTATAATCATTACTGTGTTTAATTTAGATAAAAAATGTAAGTTCCCTACATAGATTCATGTGGCCAAAACTGGCACACGGGTGTGGCCAGAACTGATTAAATTGTGGCCACAACTAATGCATGGGTCCAGTTCAATGAAAAAAAATATTTAAAAATAATTAAAGAACTGTTACTGGATATATTTACATATATTAAAGACAGGTATTTTTATTGTACATTAATGTTGGAAAAATTATAATTTACATTTATGTGCAAGTTTGGTGCTCATTCAAAAACGAAAAAATCCTTAAGGTGGCCACAACCGGCCCACTGACCCTACTATAATATATTTGTTGCAATTGTATGGCAAGGGTACCTCTTCCATATATATATTATAATATTTTATTAACTTTGTGTAACAAGCTTAAAACTCGCTTTATGTATTGTCGTTTATTCTTCCAGACGGAACATTCGATTAGAGTTAGTCTTAACTTGGTACAAAAAGATTGTTAAATTGGAGAGTCAAGTACAATTCTACATGAAAGTCTGTATTCTTAAAATTAATTTCACTGGACGATGGGAGGATTACAACAAGAGTTCAAAGGCACTTCCCTTTTCTGGTGACTATCTAGGATCCAGCGTCCTCGCGTCTCTGTGGCTGGTCTTCGAAGGGCAGAGAGACCAGTAACTTCCTGGTCGGAAGTCGGCAGCAACTGCGATCAGAGGGCCTGGGCGGCCTCTCCGAGGGGTGAGGATGGGTACCTTCCTGGGCGGAAGCGTACAGTCAATTGTCCCGTGGCCTGGGTGGCCTCTCCGAAGGACGGATATGGGACAACCTTCCGAGCCAGAGTAGTGGATTCAACCTTGGCTTTTCGCCGAAGAGAGGAACTCGGACTTCCTCCTGCGGTGGGAGCGTAAGGTCAATTCTCCCGCGGCTTGGGCGCCCTCTCCGAAAGGCGGAGATGGGACAACCTCCTGAGCCGGGGTTCTGAACTCAACTGTCTTTCGACGATTCGCCCTTCTTCCAGGTTGTCGTCTGTCGTATGGATATAGTTCTCCCTATATCCCATCTGGCGAAAATGCTGCAAAGGTTCCCTGGCACTAGTGTCGACCATTAGCTAAGTCGACCGCTAGGTGCCGCTGGTAGGCCCGTTTCGCAACTTAATATAATTATCTCTAAGGCTATAATTTAGGCATAATTCAACATAGGGTTACTTATAAAATAATTAAATCTAAGTGTACAATAATGTTCTTATATCTAGTTAATTAATTCTAATGTTAATATTAATATTGAAAGAATTGCGTAGCATTTAATATATTTACCAGTGCAGTGAGAATTTGTCCCACGGTTTGGGCGAGGTCATTTGGCCCATTCAAGGGTCGTTTTATAACCCGTATTGTCTGACGGGCCTCTCAAGTCCTTTTGGTTTATTAGTGTCCTCGAGTGGAAGTATACTTTGTCAAATTATTCCGACGTTCTAAAATAATAGGCAACCCTCTGAGCTTTATGATGGTTTCCTGTCCGTCAATAATGTATGCTGCTAGCCTATTGTGCAATTTATCAAAGGCCTATCTAGTCGGGGGAAATTATTAGGAATTAACACACAAATTGATTTTGTTTGGGGTCAGTTTGCGTACCGTTTAATTAGATAGTTGAATATTCTAATAGCCATCTTAGAGTAACAAAATATTACTCTGATAGCCGTAGCCCGTTATTTCTGACAACATCAATTTATTCGTCTTGGAGTGTTTTCTTCTAAAATATTGAAATTACACCATCGGCGCAGTTTCTAAATAATTTAAAGTTTAACATAAATAAAATCATTTTACTGGTCGTAATAATTTATTGACTTAAAACAAAATAAAGTAGATTTTAAAATAACAAAATACATTGTATAGATCACATCAAACAATACTGATGGGAAACACAATAAAAATATAATTATTACAAAAACAGTCCACTTTATTAAATGCACGGAGAATTATTAATTTTGTACATTTTTTTGATTATCATTAGATGAATCTAATATTAATGAATCGAGATTTGTCAGTTAATAAATATAAACTGTCATTTTATATTCAATATCAATGATGATGTGTAATGTAGTATGTATATGATTCATGGACACAAGATGTGAAAAAATACAATGTTTCTGGCTTATCATTCAAATCGCGTAACAAATTGTTAACGAGAAAAGCAAACATGTCTATGCAGAACAGCATCAAATCTTAAATGCATTTTTTAACATTACATACTTGAAACTTAAATACATAACAAAAAAACATGTAAAACATAAAGTTATGAAAGATTTACTAATTTTTTTAAAAATAAATTATTTATTGATCATAAAATACGAATTTTCTCATCCCATCCTGACACAAAACCATTTTACCAATATATAATTTATTGCAAGGTAACATAACAAGCAACCATCTTTATTATTATTTATCCTCTTACTACTACTTACTTAATTTGTGTTCCCAGACTTTTGCACAACACATTCGAAAAAGCTGTTAGGTTTCTCAACACATTTTCTTTATACAAGAAGAACTCTTTACAATGTTCCAGTACACTTACCACTTTATCATGAAGTCACTTCTGAAGTAGATTAAATAAACGTGAATATTAATGTTGCTTTACGAGGTCATCTTATTTTGTAAAGCACCCTTGAAATAATGTTTCATTAAAATGCAAAACAATTATATGTACTGAATGTTTTTATGGTGTCATTTTTTTTTCACTACCCTGTTACTATAATAATAATAACTTTACTCTACTAAACTTTTTATAGAAAAAGGGTATCTATCTTCTTTAGTAATTGAATGTCTTGAAAAGTAGCTACTTGACTAAATCGAATTTGAATTAACAAAGTTTCTTTATTCAGATATTTTTTTACAATAATAATCTAGACTAGCAAATGGACCCATTACATTTTTGCTTGAAAACATATTATGTATGTATATATTTATATGTACATATGTATATTATTTATTAAACACATTAACTGCGGCATATTTAAGGATGACGTGTGGAAGAATCAACATGCAGATTTAGTGAACAAATACTGTGCACAAAAGAACTGAAAGCAATAGAAAGGAAAACAATGATTCTATGGAAGAAGAAAATAAACAAATAATTTTTTATCACCAGTAAATTATTGCACCACGCCCAAATAATATGAGAAGGCATGGCTGCTCGGAATACCGTACAATAATAATGTACAAATTGAAATCTTACGTGAAAGAATATCCCACTACACAATTGTTAATTAAAAAACAGTTTTAACTTAATTTAAGTATGCATGTAGAAAAAATATTCGCAGGAAGTAGTATTCACATCAAAGTTCCTAATAGAATAAGGTCTGAGTGCAGTTTTCCACATAATATTCTAGGTATTTGAACTGGATCAAAGATATCTAATATTATAAGACATAATCTATTGACTAAAGTAATGAGAAATGGATTCTCCTTCTATCATCGCAGTTAACCCTGTGGGAAAAATCGAATAATGGAATACATACATATAAATTAATAAGAAATATTTTATGTACACCACTATTTAATATGTAAATATCAACATGTTTCAGAACCGAAGCCTTCCTCATCAGGATACACAGTATACTAAAAAATAATGACAAGTATAGAAAAATAATAAACATTAGTATTAATTAAAAATGTTAAAATAGTATTATAAACATAATAAATAATATTAAATACATAATAAATTTATATAAATAAAATCAAGAAAATAACAAGGCGTAAAAACCAAAGAAAATAATACTCGTTATTATAAAAATTTATAATAATAATATTCTAAATATATAGGTATTAATGTAAAAACAAATTTAAGAGATAGCTATTTAAAAAAAAAAAAGAAAGATTATTAATAATATTTAATTGACTATGTACTAACACTTTTTCTAATTTCAAATTTATCTAATTGTAAACCAGTTGTATGTAAAAATTTGAAACCATTATTTATGTCTTAAGAATGATTTGTTTCCAAAATATGGTTGGCTAATTCAGAATTATTATTATTGATATTTATATACATATGTATTAAACAGTGGTAAACAAAACATTTCTTATTAATTTAATTAATAATGACGCCACAAAGTAATTATACATTTATTGAAGGAATATAAATGAATAGAAAAATGATGTTCCTACTTACACGAGTGACGATGAAAAACTATATAAACAGTCTTTATAAACATACCTGCCTACTTTAACCTAGTAACGCCTTCAGCGGAATTATCAATAAATTCTATCTACATATCTACAAACCATAACATTGGGTAACTAGTATAATAATCTGACCGTCCACTCGCAATGCAAATACAGCTGTATTTTGTAATCATCTAAATGAAAGGCAATTTGGTAAATTTAATGGATAAATTAGACCAAACATGGGTATGTTTCTAAAATTAAACCCTGGGGGGGATAAAGACTTTACGGAAATTCAAAACGTTAATATGTACATAAAATGAACACCATAAAACTACTAGACCACAAAACTTAAAGAAAACTATGTTTATAATTTATAGAGTTTCACTAACATGGGAAGTTTGAAATCTCAGAGCCTAGTCTGTATCTTTTGTGTTAGCTAACGCAAGTTAAATCTGACATAAACAACACATTTTGACAGTTTTCATAAAGGCACCATCGTCTCTTGCGTTTGCGGTACAGATTTGTCTCGCAATAAACGTAAACCTTAGCCTGTTAGCGTTACATGGACTATCAAACTGTCAAAATGTATTGTTTATGGCTGATTTAACTTGCGTTAGCTAACGCAAAGGATAAAAGCCCCTGAGCATAAAAATGTGTCGCTTTTCAACTGGTTTCTCCAAGACCCAGGAGATAAAGTTCTTCCTTCAACATGTCCAAATGGGTGGTTATAATTTTGATAGCTCTACAGCAGCACAGCCGGGGATCTCTTGGCAGGTGATAGATTAAAAATTTAAAAAACTTGAGGAAACCAATATCATTTTGAGAATTAGAGAGAATCAGAAGGGATTGCATCAGTGATAATGGTTACAAGAATCACAAGAAGTGTAATCAATACCGATTTTAAAGAAACCTGATGTTGCCAATTTATATAAAAACCTTTCAACTCTCCTAGCCCCCAGACGGCCTAATGAACTTGATTATTTGTTCAAGATAGAATTTCGATATTTGAAAATGTTTTATCAATTTCTTCAGAAGTAAGGAAAATGTTAACTTACACGGACACGCCCAAAACACATTTCTATCGGTTTATCGATTCAGTGAATCCCAAGAACACGCGGGTTTATTATATAAATTGATTAGTGATGTTAATCATGTCATGATCACATTTAAATCAGGAGTGATAATTTTGAAATCAATAGGGTTCATATTGAATGTGAGAATCAATACAAATGTTAATATTTAAACCGAAGAGTTCAAATTCAGTGAGATGGTGATTCAGTTAAATTGGATGGGAGATATCTGCCGAGTGAGTATTCAGTCCCTCTTGCTCTTGCCGGATCAGCTAGACTTGGCCAGGCGCGTGATGAAGGCCTCCAGGCGGGAGTGAATGCGAATCAGCAGCAGGAAGGCGAGGAGCACGGCCGCCACGGATACGCTGAGACCGATCCCCTCGAAGATCAGCTTCGGAGCAAACACCTTCCACACCATGAGGTGGCGGCAGTGTACAGTGGCAGCCAACATGCACACAAACATCTGGAATGGAAGCGAGACTTTCAACAAATACACATTATTATTATACTATTACACACAGGATGGCGGAAAGGTTGATCGGTATGAATATGTTCGAATTTTTGTTCATAGGTACCGGTTTCTTCAAATATTTTTGTTCATAAGTATAGTTCAAATGTTAAAAAGTTTCGCATTATAAAAATTACGAAATAAATCAGTTACAAAAATAACCGGTTTCCCAAAAAAATTATGTCGGGCGATCCAGTGACATCAAAGTCACCGAGACAAAGTAACCGGGACAAGAATATCTACATATTATTTATACATTTATGGTCTACGTCAACACGGCACACAGCGCATCGATCGAAGATCGAATCCTTTTGACCCAATCACAATGATTGATCGAACCGGGTCGTGTAAAATGATCGATCTACCCAGTTTACAGTCGACTAGTTGACTGTGTTATTTTGAAACGGTGTAAAAACAGAATTGACTGTATCGTCGATGACAATCTATAACTGCAAAAATCATATTTGATCATTTTACGGGAAAGACAAGAAACTGTTTACGATTTTAAGCTACTGGAGGGCATTTGAGATGCGCGACGAAACTTTGCGATGTAGGACAATTACCTTACATTGAAAAATCCTACTTTCATTTTGCCAATGCATATTTTTTGCCGTTGAATGGAATTTCAGATTGACTTAGGTGGTGATGTGATGCACACGGTGATGTTTAATAATAATCATAATCTAAGTTTTAGAAGATACTATACGTATGCCGTCTTACTCATGACCACGGCTTCGGAATAGTGAAAAACGTTACTCATAATCACGGCGTCTTCGTAAACCGGCTGTGTAAGGAAGTATAGTAGCTGTCAGATTTATACCGACCGGCCCTCCAGTATAGCATCGAAACAGCAGATTTTGTTGACGTTTTACGGCAAGGTTTGATAAATATCAATCTATTAAATCCACTTTGGGCAAGGAGAATAAAAAAAGTGGTAATATTCATTTGCAGCACTATCAGAGAGATTTTAAATCGAAATATCCATTTACTAAAGCAAATATGAGACGCATAATGGATTTAGTAAGGCCCAAATTTGGATTGACACAGAAACAGATTGGCTCAATGACATTACAAATGTCATTAGATGGGGTAGAAAAGTATTAACGGATTTTTCGTGCCATACGAAACTATTTACACAGGTACATGTGAAGTAAATCGGCAAAAAACGCTGCTTTCCATAATTAGAATTACTAGACACGGGTTATTATAATATCATCATACACAAGCTCACTTATCAAACGGCCTGTCATGTCCTGAATCTGCAAACAAATTGTGAATCAATAGGAAGAGGTATATTAATTATTGGTCGATGGATATTACTCCTTAAATAATAATATCCAAGTTTGTAAAGTGAAACCTCAATATTGAGTAATGTACCTATGAAATAAAAACACCAAAATATTCTTTTCACCGTTCTGTAATATAAGCCCCACAATGAGGCAAAATATTAAAAATAATAATATTATGACACCTGAAGAAACGTGAAGTTAGCAACACAACGCCACCTGCAAAATCGGTCACATTTTTAAGGTTTGAAGGAAAGTGATGCCGGACTAAAAAAATCATAAACCTATCCTTGGCATAAGAATTATTATGAGTAACGATTTTAACAAGAGCGGTGTAGGGCCATATTACTTGTGTAGCTATACCAACGCTATAAAGGCGCAACAAGGATTCTTTATAAGTAAGACAGATGGTGATTAGCACTAGATCTCACCCTGACAGCCAAGAAGAGGATGAATTTGGCGGAGGCGTTGAACATGGAGGCCATGAGCAGGCCGTCATCCTCGTAGAGCAGCATCTCTCCGCGCTTGGCATCCGGCTGACTGGGGCGCGGGGGCGCCGGGGGCCCATAGAGGGCGCACAGCGGCAGCGGGGCTAGCACCAATAGGGGCACGCACAGGCCTGCCAGGATGTTGGCACCTGAAGACAACAGTATAGTTCTTTCTATCAAAACCAGTCAATACGTACATTAAGGTTCACTAGTTGGGGGGCTAGCATGACTGCATTCAAATATTTTACATTGACACGAAGGTTTTATTGAAATTATTAGTTATTAGTTGACTTCCGCTAGGAGAGATCTGCTAGGAGGTCTTTCGCTACCTAGATAAAGATGTATATATTTTGTGCTGAATTCTGTTATTGACTCGATTTAAATGAAAGGAGACAGATTTGAACTGGGGAAATGGAGACGGTCATTTAGGATTATTTTAGTTATTGATAAACTAAAGCCGACAGCTAAGTCCATCGTACTGATTCTGCTTTGTTGTCGATTTATGGTACAAATATAACAATACTGACCATAAGTATTCAGCATGACGAGGAATGCAGGAATGGCATTGTGCACAAAGTGGCCCGAGGTCCCCACGAAGGCGGCGCTCCACTGTATGGAAGACAGGGTGGCCTGGTGACCCGTGCCGTAGAAGAAGTACAGGGATAGGAGGACCCACAGCTGCACCCCGCACGCATCCACGCTCACTAGTTGGGCTGGACATGAAAGTCACGAATATTAGACATAAACAATTTAAAGTTTCACTTGTTAAAAAAATAAATACATGTTCGTGGCCTAATGTTATAGTTACGGTATATTTTCTACTGGTTCGCTCAATCTTTTTCCTGTGATATTATGTAATGATAAGGCTTACCCAAGGTATAGGAATTCTGGTAGCGAACGATGGCTAATATCAGGAGCAGGATGGTGCCAGTGGCGTAGCAGAAGACAATGGAGGAGGCAGCCACGGGGCCCAGCAGCACGGCCACCACCATGGTCACACAGGTGCTCAACATCACGTAGGTCGCACTGTACACGGTGGCCAGCCCACAGACCACGGGGATGTCCTCTTCGTCTTCTGCTTTCTTGGTGTTGGCATTCTTCTTTGCAAACATCCACCTCATCTGGTTAAACAGCTGCGGCACTATATTATCCCGGGCATACACGGAGAAGCTTTCCGCTTGCCTCTGGACGTGAAAGGCGCTCATCGGCTTGATTATTAACACAATAATAGTGGTGGCCATTACTCCAAATATCAACTGAGCCAGAGCATCCGCTCGCGCCTGTTGCTTGGAGCCCGGGAGACCCCAGGATAAGATCCAGTGCGCACCTGTAATAACGGCTGTCACTATGGGGCCGTAACGCCACAGCAAGGTGTCCGGGGCGGAAAGATTCCCGCAGTTCATTAGCCAACTCCTCGTCTGCATCACCAATAATGCTAAAGCAAACAGGCTCAAACATACGGCGGGGGAAGTATTTTGGGTTGTTTCTGCCAATTTATTGAAGTAGCATTCTCCTTGTTCTTCACGGCAGTTTAGGTAGAATCTTGAAAAGGTCATCAAAGAGCCCAGGAGGAAGAAGAGCGGCATTACTTTCCTAGGAAGGTTGGCACTGTAGCAAGCGGCCAGGAGCAGAGAGATAAAGAGGAAGTATGAAACGGAAGCTTCTTCCACCACATAGCTGTTGGAGAATAGACCACAGGCTGAGAGAGCCAAGGTGGCTCGAGCCGAGTAGTCCATACAGCTGCGCTTTTTGGACGTGTCGTACCAGTGTTGTGCAATCATGTCCCAGTTCTGAATGACCAGCATAGCCAACATAAACACAGAAACCATCCCCGTGGAGAAGAGAATGGTAAGTTCTAAGTTTTCCACATGAAAGAACATATGGCCAACGATGCTAACCAGAACCGCGAGGGCCATGACACCATAAGAGCACCACAGGAAGGAGCTCTGGAAAATCTCAGGAAGTCGCTCGGGAGGAATGCCATCCACAATCATGTAGCAGAAGAAGATAGTCAGGAAGATGAGCAGAAGGCCGCGGCTCATCGAGAAGGAGTCAAATTGAATCCAAACTTCTTGACACATTGATCTTACGTCGATTAGGAATTCCCTGTAAGAAGACAATCATCATCATCAATCGTCCCAATTCATGAAATAATGAAAAAGAAAAATATGGAATGTTTAATAAATAAATAATGAAGTGTGTACCGAGCATCAGTAGCGAATGAGTAGAATGCCCTCTCATTATAGACACTCTGAACTCTGTGACTGAGGATTGTGAATTTCTTCTCGATGTTTTCCATCTTATCGTAAGTGAACTGATCTGAAGTTTCAGAGTACTGCTGCATGTATTCTGTAACCTAAAAAATAAAACAAATTTTCAAAAAACGTATTCTGTAGTCATTCCTTTGAAGTTTCTAGGACTATACGATATACATAGCTGTGAATATGCTACCAAAGCAAGTTTTGGATTGAAATGCCTAATATTGCAGTGTCTTTTATTAATGATATTGCAGAGATTATTCTGCATCTTCTGGTATCTTCTTTTCACTGATGACCTAAAAATATTCCTCGAAATACAAACTTTAGAAGACTGCAATCGGATATTGATAGAATTTTTTAATAGAGTAATGTTGCTATAATATACATTATGGATCACTTCTATAGGTTTGTCTATGGGACATAACCTCTGGGAGTCACTTGTTAGAGCAGTCACTTGTTAATCCGGTGTCAACCGCAATGGTCAATAAATCTACTTTACATTTACAAGTGCTTTTTAATATAACACCTCAATACAACAAGTAAATGGAATCAAATTGAGTTCAATGATTCTAAATGTTCAAATCTTTCTTTCACAAAGGCACGTCACACTCGGTTTTAATGGTATATTATCAACGTCCGAAGTTTAAAAGGTGTCTCCACTATCAAGGATCTTGGTATCGTGTTTTTGATAATAGGCTGACATTTATTTATTTATTTTTATTTTGTGCATAATATACCTACTACCTTACACATGCAACACAATAAACAAAAAATAGTTAAGATGTCTATTCAAGGTTTAATAATAATAATAATATCTTTATTGTAATTAAATTTAACTATAACTAAAAGACATGTATTATATAAGTGTATAGTGGTTAACTAACTAACTAACCATCACGCCGTTTCTCCGCAGGGGTAGGCAGAGAGGATGAACCGCCAAACAACTCGATCTTGGCATACACTTCTTGCTTCATTCACTTTCATACAACATCTCATACATTCTCTTCTGTTATTCCGACTTCTGACATGGCCCGACTCAAGTATTTGATTCACTTGATCGTGCCATGTCTTCCTTGAGAGTTCCATTCACATTCTCGTCATATATTCTCCTTACATTCCTTTCTTCGTTCATTTGCTCTACACGCCCAAACCACCTAAACGTACCTTTCTTAATCTTGCCCACTACGCTTACATCAGCCTTGCATTCTTTACGAATCTCAACATTTTTCACATGATCATAAATGGTTTTACTACACATTTGTCTCAGAGATCTCATTTCTACAGCATTCAGTCTACTTTCATCCTTCCTCTGCCAGTTCCATGACTCACTGCCATACATCAAGGTTGGTATCAGCACTCCATTGTGGACTGCAAGCTTTGCTTCTTTGGACAACTTTTTCTTTGCGCCGACAGTGTTCAGTCCCCCGTTAATGGAGTTTCCTGCATTCCCTTCTTTCAATGTCCCTATCAGTCTTTCCATCTCTCGTAAACATACTTCCCAAATACACAAACTCATCGACCTGCTCCAAGTATTCATCATTCACAACTATATTGCACACTGTTTTCATACTCTCTCTTTCAAACACCATGACTTTAGACTTACTTACATTCATCATTAGCTCATTCTTCATACATACTTCGTTCATCCTAGATACGAGTGACTGTAGATATATTCCATACTGTTAGCAATCAGCACCGCATCATCAGCATAAAAGAGGCAACATACTTGCAGACTACTCATTTTTGCGCCCAAGTCCACATCTTTCAATTCTTGCATACAATTAACCATATATAGATTGAATAACCACGGTGACATTACGCAGCCTTGCTTAACACATTTTGTGATGTCAAACCACCCCGTAAAATCACCGTTTGCCCTAACACATGCAACACTTCCCTCGTACAGAGATGCGTTTGCCTGTATAAGATTTGTATTCCCTCCATACTTGGACAACACCTTCCATAACTTTTTTCTGTCAACTCGGTCATATGCTTTTTGTAGATCTACAAAAGCACAGAAAAGTTTTTGATTTTTTGCCAGAAGCTTCTCTGTGATAATAACAGTTATATTTGAAGTTTCACATAACCCGCCTAACTAGGCTAGCCTGTGTTGAAGCAGTAATTTTGCAAACTATTTTATAATTTTAAAATACCTATGAATACACAGTACACACTCATATTAAGATATGCTTCGTAAATCGTTAAATCAATCGGAAGAATGTTGTAAATTCTTATCTTAGTTTATATTGAATATATTAAGAGAGATGTTATTTATCAGCAATCAGCACCATACCTCGTGTCATGCTGTGCTGAGCCAACACGTCTGTTCTGCCATGTGGTATGCATAGCGGATCGTGGTGCCGCCCCTGGCAGTAGTTGTTTGGTACAAAGAACTTACAGCACTCCGGGAGGTATGGACTTTCTATCAAATTGTGTATGATTTTGTACGCTGATACTGCAAGGGCCCCACTCCTTTTAGACTGGAGACTTTGGTAGCGCGTCTCAGAGAGCAAATCTTCGTGGTTTATTGCAGGTACTCGCCGTGTATTTTCATATATAAATAAATACCTAAGAAATGGCCTGTGCGAATGCTGGGTTTCGTTCTATACACTGCAAAGAATTGTAGGGACACCGGAGTTCTCAAAATATGTACTATACAACTCATTGCTAAGGAGTAGGCTTGAGAGTGAGTAGGTAGTTTGGATTCCACAACAGGTTGGAGAAGTTTATGACAGTGATGAACAAGCTTTTTAGCAGAAGGGTTTTACTTATTTTCCAAAACGCTGGCTGCTCACAGTGCCTACCTACAAGTTGGTGACGTGCACTCCATAAAGGCTGAAAAGCTGTGTGTATCCCAAGAAAAACGAACCATAAAAACGAATTAACGGCGAGAGGGACGTCGGAGAGTTATTATTTATTAATTCAAAACAATGATAATATTATTGTGCAATACGAAAAACTTGGTGTTTTTAAAGAGAAAAATATTTATTACGTTTTTTTTTTTAATTTGCATTGGCTTAGCATTTATCAAAATATAATCAGAAATATTACACATTTCTGACCGTTCTACGCATGTTTTACAAAAACATTTAAAAAGTTGAATATCCTTAAAAAATGCTGTGAAGGTTTTTCTGTAACTTGTGGATAAGATAAATTTAAAAAAAGAACAGTGTGTGGTTTAATTTTTTTATGAACACTACGTAACTTTAATGTTTTTTTTTTTTGTAATGCGGATTACAAATCTTTGGTTTTGTTTATTTATAAAAACGCAACGATAAAGGATTAAAAATACATTTCTCCACTGTAAAAATCATATTCGTATTTTAAATATTTTGTAAAACATACAATGAAAAAGTAATATTTCTGATTAGATTTTGATACTAAGATTTTGATAAATACTAAGCCTATGCAAATTTAAAAAATATTTAATAAATATTTTTCTATTTAAAAACATTATGTTTATCGTATAGCGTAATAATACTATCATTATTTTGAATTAATAAATAATAACTCTCCGACGTCCCTCTCGCCCTTAAAAGATTATTTGTCCAAACATATTTTTCCGTAAATTTGGTAAGGAACTTGCTTGTAAGTTCATTTATTAAGTTTGCCACAAAAGTCAGCAAAAGATGAAAATGAAATGATCACTTTTAAATATTCAACGCACAACAATTATAATTCATACCCGAACATGAAAAACTACACACAGCCTACCTTTGTCCATAGAGCAATATACACACGCCACTAATAAAAGTGCATTTTTTGATTTTCGTTGGGTTGTTCAAATTTTGTCCCATTAAAGACATGCGGGATTAACCAAAACTGAATAAAAATACATTATCAGTCAGGGTTTTTAAGAATTGTCGTAAACATTTTGATTTTTCTCCACAGCCAAGTGGGTCATACGAAATGGACACGCAGGCCACACAAATTGGGCTGTGGAACATGCACCACTGGTTTATGACAAGTAAAATTTTACAAATTAAACAATATGCGTAAGCTGATGATAATACAATATTTGGTGATATTTTTATTGAAAACCTCGAACCAGGTGATAAGATTTATGATGCGTTGAGTATTTGAGGAGAAAATTAAGAAGCATGAAAATGAAATCTTTAAACTAATCATTGATTATAAATTTTATTAATAAAAGTGCTTATTTTTCTAATATGTATATTTATTTTAAGTAATACTCGTATTTTGAAAATATATTCTACATTGAGATAGGTAGGTAGATAATTTAAAAAATTTATTCCTGATATAATGAGCAAATTTATTTGGTTCCCTCATGCTCTTTATAACCATGTTTGACTGTATCTATTTTTCTTTATCATTAGGTGAGATTGCTCTTAAAAATCAGCTATCATGGAGCTATCTCCATTTTGGAGGATGCAACATGGAATTGTGTGATTGACGACCCTTTTTACATTCATTCAACAATTAGTGGGGCTACATACATCTTGTGGAGGAAACAAACATTAAAATCATCGACAAATCGTTATGCAATAGCATAGAAAGTGTTTATTACCTGCTTGACATTAGCCCACATATTGAGTAATGCAAACTGCCAGTCTTTGAATGGAACCTTCAGCTCTCCAGAGAAGGGAAGAGCATCCAGGATGATGGCTCCGAGATTAGAGTGTGGTGGTGGAAGCCCAAGGATGGACGACAATGTGGGTACCAGATCAACCTGAAATTATGTTTCACGCTTAAATGTAATTTTTGGCAATAACCTAACCCAAGACTGATATGATAAAAAATTAATAAAACATAAAAAAAAGTGTTAAAAACAAACAAAGCAGGGCAGTAAAACATTTATTAGAATATAAACATTAAAATAAATTAATCGGTAGGAAATGATTATCGACTCATTCACTAGAATATAACCGCTGCTCATTTTTATGGTTTTACGTTGTCTCCTACTGATTTATTCTATAAATAATTTATTCAAAGAACATTTTGGTTACAAGCAGAATTCATTTTTTTTTTAAAAATTAATGTAAATCAAATTTAATAATGTTATTTATTAAGTTCTGCAAGTATTTTTCGTTTTTATTATTGTGACAGCTGTTTTGGCGTTCGAGGACATTTTCAAACTGCGGTTAATCCACATTGTGACGACTTATTTATATGATTTTATTCACTCCTACCCCATTCTAATTTGAACAGGTTTTTAAAAATAATGATTTATTATCGGTAAAACTGATAAATTAAATGGAGTTTTACAAATTAAGCATAAAAACAATTAATAGCAGAATTCAACCTTATAAATTAAAAAAAAAAAAAAATTAGTACATACTTGGTGTGTATTTAAGATTTGTAGTAAATTAAATTTGTGCCTTTTCCATAAGACTTTGAATTCCCCAATGAATATTGGCGGGATTAGTGCGAGGAGGGTAAAATGATAATTTATATTCAGTTTTTTAAATCTACATGAATTTTGCACAGATTAACACATCCAACTTTGCGGTCGAGGCTGTCTACACTGTAGATATTTTGGATACAAAAAACCTATGAATTAACTTTTTAGAACTGTCTGTTAGTTCCACTTCAGCCATCTGCAAAATGAAGTATATATATATGTTAAACTACATTTAGTACTTGCCTGCCTGACAGTCTTAGGACTAAGAAGCTCTGGAGGTTGCAGCAACTTATATGGGGAGTACATGAACATGGCGGCGGTCACCTCGGCTTCTGTTTCGCCTCCATGGTCACCTGACACGCAAATTATATTTATTTATTATTACATTCACTGTCATAAATAAAATACACTTTTAAGCACTTCAAATATGTAGCTATTTATTTGAATGAAACAAACCTGTAGCGGTCATCCCATGATCCCCAATCACAAACAAGGCAGTCTGGTTGTCCATGGTGCGCACCACCTCCCGAATGACCTGGTCCATCTCGCTGAGCTTGCGTCCCATCTCGGGGTGGTGCGGGCCATGCCGGTGTCCGCAGTGATCCACTCCCAGGAAGTGCGCCACCAGCAGGGACCAGTCCTTTTGCAGAACCTCGGCGGGCAGGTGCGACTTGATTGCTACAATATAATTTTAAATATTATATCAGTTTGCAATGTTGAAGGATTTACTCGGTAGCATGACCTAAATGGTATAGTGGTCATCAGACAATTTACTAATTAGTTCCATACATACGACTAACGCATACTCGCAAACCCGAAACTGTACTCCTAGCATGATTGCGGGACCTATTTCAAAACGGTTTTGTCAAAAATGCAACAAGAAAAGCTTGCCAAGTAGACGAATCATATGGAATCTATGTATTGCAGCATTTCCTGGGCTAAGGATATTTATATTAAACAGAAAAAAGAGAGAAGAAGAAATTTGCAAACTTTAAAAACTGTGGGTTTAAAAAAAGGTTTTATAAAAGCACACTTTTAACATGTGACAATAATTATTATCTAATCCAGGAGTTCCCAAACTTTTCGGTTCGCGGTGCCTTTGCTAAATCCAGATTTTCCAAAGGCACCCTGTGAAAATTTTTAAGAGTGCTCTTTGCGAAATAGCGAGAAGGATCATTAGGCAAAAAAAATAAAACACATTTTAGATCAGAAAAACTTTAATTTCACTAACAGTTAAGTGTCAAACTAAATGAAAATGAGCTGATTCAACTAAAACGAAGAAAAAAGTTATAATTTGAGGCGCCCCTGGGAGGAAGCCGTAGCGTACCCTTTGGGAACCGCTGATCTAATCAATTTATAATTTTTGAAAGTATTTAATCTAAAACCATAAATTTCAAAATAAGTATAAGTGACTTGTAATAGCAGTTAGCAAGATTTACATAGTTTACCATAATCATTAAAGAATAGCTGTTAAATCCAAAGCGAATATAGCATTTAAGCAACTTCTAGGTTGGTACAAATATTCAACCTCTTTTATCATGATTAATTAATTCTTAAGCAAATAATGCAGATGAATGCGGCACAAGCATTTTTATCTTAAAAACAGGTGACATACATAACGAGAGCTGACTATAAAATATTGTGATACATCCTTGATGTTATACTATCATATTTTTAAACTAGATCGCTCAGTAATGGTTGAATAGGTTTTGATAACTAGAGCGCGGAAAGAATAAATCAGATACGTATGCTTCAGGAACTACTTGTCTGAAATATTTCCCTCTTATTCTCAAAAGCTTATATTTATTATACATCATGTACACTAGTGGTGGGCGAAGCGGCTCGGTTTAGTGAGTCGGATCACTAAATCAGCTCTTTGTAGTGTACCGGTTCGGTGATCCGGCTCGATTGAACGACGGTTCGCGTCCCCTCGCATCATGCCCTCTCCCTCGCTCCCTTGGCCCTCCAAAGACGTCCTTAAGACGCTCTTACACGACACTTTTTTCGTCATATGGATTGTCTTTACAGAGAGTTGATTTAGTGATTCGGCTCACTAAACTGAGCCGCTTCGCCCACCATTAATGTACACAATAACATTACAAACCTATAGACACGTTATTGTCTAACAAAATCAACACAAAATGTGACGCGAGTAACAAACACTCTTACGTTTCCAGTAAATTCTTAATTCAAACATAGTTTTCATATGACAAAGATGGACATTTAAAAGATGTCTGTTGAACGCGATGGATGTGCGTCCGTATGTCATTTTCGTATTTCAAAGTTGCGTCAAATATCACGTGTGTGGATGAGATGACACTATACCTACTCGTTTACGCTACAATGGGACCTACTAAGAAAGGACCTACTGCCAGAAGGTTGTCTTTCTTAAACTCACTTGTTGCTATGTTCGCTATCTCACTTTCTCTAATAACGTTTAAAATTTTCGGGAAACAATGGAATAATATTTATTTCTATTGTGTTCGTAAAGTCATTGAATGTTTCCCAATTACAATTATTGTACTATGTATAATATTAAGTAATTTATGTGTATTTACAAATAAAATTTTACTGGTGTTTGCCGTGTAATGGAAACGCTTTTTCAAACGAGAAGGCATTTTGGCACTTATTTGTGCAATTTGGTTAGAGACAGCAGACAATCTTACATGACGCGTGATAGTTTAATACTAAATCGAAGTACGGCAATTACCGTATCTTTTGCTTGCTACTTTGTGAGCTCTACAACATTTCTATTGTTTGTAATGTCGTTGGATGTAAAATAATACATTAATAGTTCATGTACAGGCGGACCTCGACTTTCGCACATTCGACTTTCGCACAATTCGCTATTTCGCACATTTTTGAAAAATCTTTTTTTTTTTTGGCGATAATACAAAAATGTTTTGTTTCTGTGCAGTTCCCCGTCACATGCATATGAACCAGGGGCGCTATTCCCGTTCTTTTTAGGGAAGATTTCTTAACTTTTAGGGTTAAAGCCTTCTTATCAAAAATGTCAATATTTGCGACATTTTAACAAGAGAATAACTCAATATTTGCAATGTTTTAACTAGAGACAAACTCAATATTAAGTATTTTTAAAAATCCTAGAGCATTGAAAGGGAAATATAAAGAATTGTTTCCAGTCATTTGGAAATCCAATAAAAAAAGCCTGGGTTACTGCTTTAATATTTAAAGATTGGTTCACTTCACATTTCATACCAGCAGTAAAACATTGTGAAGTTAATAATTTACCATTTAAAGCATTATTAATCTTAGATAATGCACCAGGACACCCAAAATCTCTACAAAATTTATACCCAGAAATCAATGTTGTGTTTCTTCCCCCCAATACTACGTGTCTCATAAAACCCATGGACCAAATGGTGATAGCTACGTTTAAATGATATTATATGCGGTCGATAATGAATCAGGCCATCAAGGCAACTGACATGGAAGGTGGGCCCACATTAAAAGATTTCTGGAAGAATTATAACATATGGAACGCAATAAACAATATTGGAGACGCATGGGCTGAAATAAAAGAGTCAACAATGAAAGGTTCATGGAAGCAACTATGCCCACAAATAATGAGTGATTTCATAAATTTTGATGAAACTCCAGAAACCATCACACTTGAAATAGTTCACCTAATGAACGAACTAAACCTAGATGTTAACAGTGAAGATGTTAATGAGATGACTGAATCTCATTCTGAACCCATGACTAATGAATTTCTAATGGACCGACAAGAGAACAAAAATCGTATACAAATTAAAAGTGAGGAAGAAGAACCAGAAGAAATCATCAAAACCTTAACAATAAAAAACATGAACGAAGCTTTTATGCATCTCGAGACATTTTTGAATATTATGGAAGAATGTGATCCCAATGGAGAACGCATATCTCAAGTGCGTAGGGCGATCCTTAATAGTACTGCATGTTGGAGAACTCTCTATGAAGAAAAGAAAAAAAAGTAGTAAGATACAACTAACCCTTGACAAGTTTATTAAGAGGATATAATTTTTATTTAATATGTACTTAGTAATTTTTGATAAATAATATTTTTTTTTACGTCCCTCAACTTTCGAACATTCAACTTTCGCACACATTTTCAGGAACCAATCATGCGAAAGTCGAGGTCCGCCTGTATATTGAATGCTGTTAGTTTATTTTTTATTTACTATTGTTTTCTTATAATCTTGATAGTTTCTTACAATCACTAAAAAATATGAGTCATCTATGGTAACATTAAATTTGCTCAGGAATATATAAGCCAATAAAACAACAAGGCACCACCATATTATATGCTCCATAATTTTCAAATCTTCAAAAGAAAAAAAAAGCAGCAGAAATTTCAGACAATGCTGGGTAGTAACTTCTAGCATTTTATAGGCCGTTGTACTTTGTTTTTTTTCTACTGTACTATTTCTATTCTACATTTAAAAAAGAATCCTACCTTAACCTGCTTTACAACATCGTTTTACAAAAAAACTAACCATTATCCACAGTATTGAGGTCCCAGGTGTTGAAGGAGGGCATGGCCACAGAGCGAACCCAGCGCTTTGGGTAGAGACTGGCCCAAGTGTCATCTCCCAGGAGAACTGCTTTTCCTCCGCGGGAAACCAACTAGAATACATAACCAGAACATGTTATAAATATATGAAATGGTCCATGGCATGAAGTTATAACTACTACACCGGTGTTGAGTTTCTCCCTTTTTATAATTATATAGTGCTAAAATGACGGCTATATGAAGAGTACATAATACATATAATAATTAAGTGGACAAATTTGGCCTAACATTATGAGTCACCTGCTTTCTAAGGTGTACCGAAGAATATGAATCATAGGGGCTTACCTGGTCAATAATATTATCCTCATTGATCTCTGGGGTCGCGAAATTGGAGCCAGCGTCGATGAAGGTCGGCAGAGATCCCGTGGTCAATCCCTTGAGCCTTTGCAGAGTGGTGGTTGGAGGATCAGCCATGAACTTGTACAGCCTTGTACGGTCAGGAGAAGACTTCAACAGCTCCTTGATCACAGGCAGTTTATTCTGATACGGCAGGGGATTGGATAGACTCTCATTGTACTCGGTAAATTCGTACTTCAGGGCATCAATGACAATTAGAATCACTTTTGCGCGTCTCGGTAGGCAAGTACGCGTCGAGGAATTCACATCTTGCATGAGAGACACCAGCCTGTCATCTTGCGTGCAGTAAAACTCGTGTCCATTTGTTATTTTCGCCTTGCTAGCCTCGAGAGGACCGCAAGGAATATCAGTGTAAGACTGACATTGGGTGAAATCTTTTTGGGTTAGTCTTGTCAATAAGAATCCTCTGGTAAACATTAATATTCCTGAAATAACTAAATACGACAGCCATAACAGAAACATAAAATAGCTCCATTTGCTCCCCATTTTAATCTAATCATTGGTAAATTTACTAAAATAAATAACTCCTGGGAAATATTTGCCGGATTTTCCGACTTTCCGACAGCACTTTAGACTTCATCTATGGCTTTATAATTTTAAAAATATTGCCATGGTTTAAAGCCTTTTTCACGATACCCGAGGTGTGGCCATGCGCGATATTGTTTGTGGATAGAGATGCAGAAACCATAGAAACGATTTACGAAATTGACAGCTGTGTTCTGTCATAATTCGAAATGTTTTTGTTGGAACGTAATACGATCACATTATAGTATCTTCTTTCTCAACTATGTTGTTTCTATAAATATTTAATGTGCAACATTATTCATCGCCAACTTGTCCGAAAAATGCCATTCGAGAAACCTTGACATAACCTAAACGTGTTTATATTTTGGAGTATGATTTATCCCCGTTCCTTCTTCATACCATGTCGCAGAGTTCAAATAATAACAAGGAAACATTTAAATTGCTGGACGTCTCCAGCGAGACAGATTCTGATATCCTTCAAATTGAAATAGCACCCAGGAAAAGGCGGTTAAACAGGTGACATTAAATAATGTAACACTAGAAAAACATAATTTTTCACAAATTCGTTTTTTAAAGCTTTTGTGAAGTGACATCTATTTTAACGAATATAATATCTTTGTTAATTCATTTATGCTATTTTATTTAAATTTATAATCTTATGGGGATGGAAGTATGCAATTGTCCTTTTATTAAATGTACACACAACGGCAATAAGTAAAGTTGTTAGTTGTAGCCATTTACACCTACAGTGTTTTTCTCACTGTGAATCCAATTAGGTTTGTGTGTGTGTGTGTGTATGCTTTTTTAATAAAAAAAATAAGCATGATAGTCCCGTTAAGCCAATCAATATGGCTTGTCAACAGTGGCCTATACATTATTATTTCATATGTTTTGAAATATTATAATTTTCATCTTTATATCTACACAGTTTCTATCGTTACATGCATTTCGATCCTCTCATTCAATCACCGTTAACATTTACTGTCAACAGGTACCTATATATTATTATTTACATATGTTTTTAAACATTGTAATTTTCATCTTTATATCAACACGGTTCTATCATTATATGCATTTCGATCCTCGGATGATTTTTTCAACATGTTTTTAACCTTATTAATAGAGTTACATTATTTGGCATTAAGTTAAATATCTTAGGTATATTGTATTACAATGTTCCTTGTCCGTACTTATTTATGTATTTAGGAACTGTTAATCCATCGTTGTTTGTGAATCTGGTATTATAAATATGTCTCAATTTATCTTTACGCTGCGGATTAAATATGAGTTGAATTACAAGATTGTACCATCGTATTCATTTCATTGCCGGCAACCTGGGTGTTTATTGGCATGTTAATTGAAACAGATACATGTACTTTACCCTTCTCACTAGACGATGTCTGTTCTGAGACGTATAGCCTTAAAGATAAAAATGTTGCACTTTGGAATGATGATAGAGTATCATGTCTCCGTAAATACTAGGAACAACTAATTGTTTTACAATAGTGTTTTGAACCATTTGGATTTGTTTTAGATTAATTTTTGTGGTATTTTTCACCCATATTGTTAATCTATATCTTATCAGAGATTCTACCAGTGACATAAATTATTCTTAGAGTACAATTGGTATAAACATTTTTAAGGTATAAATTCTGCCCTATTTGTTGATGTTTTCTGGATGCATGCCTTTAACACAATATTTATGAACGACACCAGCTTCTTCTGCCAGCTTTATGTATGTTTTTTTTAAATCATATAAAATACACCTACAACACTTTCATTAATTTTCAAAGCTCTTAATTCGTAAAAGACTTAGTTTGTTTGACTTGTCTATTTTAAACCAGACCATTTTGACCTGGTCTGACCAATCTATCTGAAGATGTCTGCAGGAGATAGTATTTATATTTTTGAATTTGATAATTCGTGTCAGAATTTCATTGTAATATACTTAGATTCAAAAACTTTAAAAAATTTGAAAATAATTAGTTCCAATTATTTATTTCGAACCAGATCACTTTGACCTGGTCTGACCAGTCTGGGGATACGCGTACCAGTCCGGTTCAGAATAGATAAGTGGAACAAAGTGTTTTCTTTCTCTAATAATTTCGTAGTTGATGATTTCATCACTGGCCGTACATACCTTGGAGATTCTTAGTGACTTCCACTCCTGCCAGTCTCTTGCTGGCTAAGGTTACGGTATTGACCTCCACACCATTCAGCCACCTAAGCTTAGACACCAAAACACCTTCTTCTTGCAGGTTTATTAAATGGAATCCTATTCGGTGGTTGACTTTATTAGTGGATAATTTCTTAAACTGTCAAAATCATACTATAATTTATAGCTGTAATCATATAAGTCATTTCTGTTTTAACACAGTCAACAAAGTGTATTGATAATATCCCCTCTAATTAGAATCCTAGATTTTACCCACCCCCATGCATACATTATCCGATAATAGTTCAGTAATGATTGAAGAAAGAACCTATGCAATGGCAGTCTGTACGGAAGGTATTAAAGCGTGATATAGACCATACCTCTGTGTCCAAAGTTCGAACATTTGAAATTCGCACATTTCATATCATTAGATATAACTCGCATTTAATAAATTAATAAAAGTTTCATAATTATAAAGTTCGTAATTATGTATTCAATTGGTACAAGTACGTAAAACATATTATAATAATTGCATAATGTCATATAACGACGTGTTTAAAAAAAACTAACTTACTTTCATGGGAGAAGATAATATTAACAAATTATAAATAAAACATAAACATTTGTTAATATTATCTTCTTCAATGAGTAAATATTACAATGAGGTTTATAAACTTCAATAAGTTATTCCAAAAAATTGAATACCTTTCTTTCATCTATTATAAAAATGAGTCAAATCTTCTTTCATGTTCTATTATTAACGGGGAGAGGGATGGAAACATAATTTTTTTTTTTGTAATGAGGATTACAAATCTTTGGTTACGTTTATTTACAAAAACGCAACTATAAATGATTAAACATACTTTTCTCCACTTTAAAAATCATATTTGTATTTTAAATATTTTGTAAAACATAATGGGACGGACGGTCAGAAAAAAGTAATATTTCCGATTAGATTTTGATAAATGCGAAGCCTATGTAAATTTACAAAATATTTAATAAATATTTTTCCTTTTAGAAACAATAATTATTAGCCTGAAACACTCATCCAAATTGAAAAAACTTTCTGAGGTTTTTTTTTTTAAATAAAACTTTGTTTCAGATTACTAAAAATTAGAAAAAAATATTGGCATACGCGAAAATGCAAATAAATTCATTTAACGCTTAGCAAAGTTTGAAGTTTTTGTATGGATTTTTAGGTTAATTTTTCGTTTTCTCTGTAAACCCAATAACATGTTTTATATGTAATTAATATACTGTATTATTAAATGAATTAAAAAGTACTTTGTAATCACCACTTTATTAATATATACGTATCAACATGTTTCGAATGTGAAGCTTTACTTATCAGGAAATACAGAATACTAAATTCCCTGATGTTGATATGTATATATTGATAAAGTGGTGATTACGAAGTAATTTTTAATTATTTTTATAAACAATAATTATTAGCCTGAAACATTCATCCAAATTGAAAAAACTTTCTGAGAAAAGATAAATGTCGCCGACAGGACTCGAACCTGCACCCTTCTGATTGCCGGTCAGATGCTCTACCGTTGAGCTACGTCGGCTTATCGCAAACCCGCCAAGTTAATCAATATATACTAGTGTTTCATTCAATAATTACTGTTTTTATTATATTTCACCTGTAAACAACCAACTTTATTAGTATGAGAAAGGCTTGTAACAGCTAAATCCCTCAATAGATGGCGTCGAGACAAATTATGTCTACATTTTATTGGTGAAAAATGCTTTAAAAAATTTAATAAAGTTGGTTTTCAATTTGGATGAGTGTTTCAGGCTAATAATTATTGTTTTTAAAAATAATTGTTACCCTTTGCTCTATGCACAAAAATCTTGTCTTAAAAACTTTAGTTTATCCATTAATAAATATTTTTCTATTTAAAAACATTATGTTTATTGTATTGCGTAATAATACTATCATTATTTTGAATTAATAAATAATAACTCTCTACGTCCCTCTCCATTTGTTTAATTCTGACCAATCTAAGATATATGTCTAAAAAATTTATTACTGCGTTTGAATAGAAGAATGTCAATAATTACATTTCCAAAGAAATACAACCATTACTGCTCTACTTTGGTTTTTACAATTTACAATGGTAACTGATACCTAGGTACAATTACAGTCATGCTCTATTGTAGGCTCTTCTATCCTATATATACACATATTTTTGAGTACTAGATTTCTTTAAATGGTTACTATTGAATGACCTCTCCACTGTCCCAATGCGGCTCTTTACCTACTTACCGCATTACCATGACAACACGTAGTTGAGGGCAGAGCTTAACTAACAGATACATTAAAAATGTGCTTCATTTTCTAGTATGGAATATGGGCACTATTACCATTTCTTCCATGGCAGGAATAAATAATAATGTGTTTTATTTTTTGACATCCTGTACTGATTTTCATACAATAGAACCTATCTCCCATTTTCCTATACATTACGTAGGTACTATAATTTTAGCTTTTTTTTTTTACGTGGTGTTCCGTGGAACTTATACCCTGTATAAAAATAGATTTAAGCGTATATGTATTAAAATAAATATAAATATAAATATGTATTTTCATAAGAAGCAATCACTTTGTGATTTGACATTATATTAAATAAAACAATCGCTTTGTTATAAACCACAAATTTATTACTTTTTAACGCCTGTCTTGTATAAATGCTACATAAGAACATTTACAAAAACATTTGTCTTTCTCTAATTATTAACTTTTTTATGTCTCCATTACACTGTTTTATTTACCATTTCTTTGTAATATGTGTGTAATGTTGTATCCCTCTTACACATAATACACTTCAATTGTTGCCCCCTTCTAATATTTTGTTATCTTCCTTTTTTGTAGTATATACTATCTCGCTCTATTATTTCCTCTCTCTGTATTAGTCTTTAGTTATTTTAATTGCCCTGACAAAGCTTGATCTAAGCGAAACTGGTTGGCATTAAAATATAATAAATTTGTGGTTTATAATAATGTGATTGTTTTATATAAAACATCACTGTAATCATGAATAAATAATGTAACGGTGCAGGACCCGGCGCGGTCGCAGCACGGTGGGTCTGCCGCGGCCATGGAGGGAGCGCTGGGGGCAGCGCGCCGCGGTTCTGACGGCGAGCGCAGCGCTGCTGGCCTGGCTGGCCGCCCTGTCCTGGGCAGCCGCCGCCCTGGCAGCTGACACGCACCGGCTTGACGCCGCACTGAGAGAAGGTAGGATACTCTTTATTTATATACATATTTAATATGCGCAGGATGCAGCGCAATTGCCCTATTATCATTGTGTAATAGAACCGTTGTGTTTTCTCTATTCTTCTGTACGACATGGAAACACTAAACTAGACATTAACACAGAAGATAGAAGCCTTTGATATTTGGATATGTAGGAGCATCCTCAAAATAATCTGAACATTTAGGGTAACAATTCTTCACCGGATGACCAAAGTATAAGAAATTGTACTTACTAGCTATAAAAATAAGAAGACTTCAATATCTTTGCTGGTATTATTATTGATCCCTTCGGCACCGGTGCATAGTCGGGAAACACGCCAAACGCGCGCCCAACATTTGCACACGGTTGACATTTGTCACATGAGAACGGGTCGCTTCTACGACTCGTTCTTGTGTTCAACAGCTCGGCTGTGGAATGATCTGCCGGCCTCTGTGTTTCCTCCATCCTATAACATGGGTCTCTTCAAGACCCAAGTTCACTCCTTCCTATCCTCTAAAAGATCCTCCACACAGCATCCCCAAAGATGATATAGGCCTTGAGGGAAATTATTTCCTCCTTGGTCTCCTGTGTGGAGTTACTGTAAAAAAAAAAAAAAAATTATAAGGAACAAAATTATAAGATTACCCGATTTGTAATCAACGGGAAGCCCACAGTCAAATCTATGTGACTGGTGCGAGTGCAGTTTGGCAGATTTGCTCTGTCCTGCAGGATGAAGATTGAAGAGAAGTTCTGTACTGAATTCTACATCTGCAAAAACTGACCGGCGGGGAACAGACATAACTTTCCTTGTAACGGCTGGTACAAATATATACTAACAACTTTTAACTATAAGTGCTAACAACTTTTGTCAGTTTAGAAAATCCATCCACTGTATTCAGTCAGCGGGCCACTCTCCACATGGGCGAATTCGACTATTGATTTGTGCAACTCGCTAGACAAAAAAATAGTTATTTGAATCATAGCTGGATGTACAAAATTAAGTCATTTTAAGTTTTCATCCTTGAGATGATATTTAACAAAAATGATGCTCTACTGAATTGACAGCCTCTGTGATCGAGGGGTAAGGTCCTCGACTGCGCATCTGGAGGTCGCGGGTTGGAATACCGGTATGCGCAAGTAAATTTTTTTTCACATCTAATTCATATAAAAATGTATTGCCGCGGCCAAGAATCGAACCCCGATCAACCGCTTGGAAGGCAACTGTTGTAAGAACGGTGGCATAAATTAATTTATTTACCTACTCCATCTTATACCCTACATTACCTTAGTGAGCGGGCTTAAATATAAGATTGCCGTTTACAAATGCCTCTAGCACATAAAACACAGTTTACATTTCTTTGAAATAAAAATAAATAAAAGCCCTACAGTAGCAATAGACAGCCCGCTCACCGGGTAGAGAAGGTTATCTCCGCATTTATGCACCTCTAACCACAGTTGACACAGGAAGAGTAAGAAATGTTCCCTGACACTGTACACAAAAATTTTACAATGCTATATATGTGCTTACTGAAAATAAGAATAATTTTTGAATTTTAGAATTAGATCCGAAATTATGTTTTTTAATAATTGATTTGAATTTTTGAATTAGAGTGTTACGTACTCCGTACTCACATCACAACCGAAATTATCTTATTTGATTAATAATAGACTACACATACCATATCTACTCATGTGTAGGTTTAAGTATTACAACCCGAGAGTCGGACAGTGTTGTTCCCACAGATGTATTGCTCATATACAACATCTTTCAAACATATTATTAGTTTTTTTTTATTTTTTTATAATTAAAAGAATTTACTGCAACATTTCTCAAATAACTGTAAAAAGCTTTCGAATATTCAAATTCGATGATCATTTTATAGAGTATAGGTTGTATAGGTAGACTTGTCTCGTTCTCGCTAATAAAAATAATTATTCAATTTATTTTTTATAACTTATCGAAGTTTGTAATTCTCATTGTAATATTTAATCATTGAAGAAGATAATATTAACACATCCCAAATGAACAACGAAACCGAAAAAACAAGAGAAAATAAAAAGATTTCAGTCCCAGATGCTACTTTTATTTTCTGTTGTTTTTTCGGTTTCGTGGTTCATTTGGGATGTGTTAATATTATCTTCTTCAATGATTAAAAAAAATAAGTATACTTAAATGAGACAAAAGGCTATCTCAGTGCTGTTTGGCAAGGACATCACTGTCGGAAGTGTATATTGTTTGAGTCTACTCTAATTACGCAACCAATGCCTATTGCTTTTAGTTGTTGTTAGTCGAACTACTAAAAATAGGTTTATAAGGACTTTTTGTCTTATATTTTGTAATTTTTTTAAAAAGTTAATAAAAAATAAATAAAAATATTATCCTTGTACTTTATTGGTAGAACTCCAATTGCTGTACGGAAACGAGCAGAATTTTCTAATAATATATTTTTATTAATTTAAAATGTAGAAGAAAGAAGAGTATTTTCTCTGCAATGATTTAGATTTTTTTTTAAAATACAATTATTTAATTATCATAGAATGTTGATATCTACCTGCTGGTATCTTGTCAGCAGGTTTAATTTTAACATTGTTTCTAAATTAAAAGTGTATTAAATTGTGTATTGATTATTTCGTATTTCAATATCATTTCCGTAAATTTCATAATCCCGCCGCTTACAAAATTTAAAATCATAACGGATTCCAGTTCGAATCCGATTCGCATTATGGCGAGGTAGGTACTCGGTAGCTACTCACGGAATGCAGGATACTTGCCAACACGCAACTCAATACAACAACAACCTTCTGAATATCATCATAATACTATTTCAAAGGGGTGGGACCGCACCCTACACCAACTTTAGTACGTGGATTGGGTAGCTCATGAAAAAATTATAGTATTACTTTATAATTTTGAGAAATTATATAGAATTTTTCACGTATAGTTAGTTATAGGGGTTCTTCCGAGTTTTTTTTGTCTTTTTGTTCTTCATTATTCTCATTTTTATTATTTTTATCATTGTTTTCCACTGAATAGAATTGTTGTTTTCATTTAATTTTATTTTTCAAAAGTAATTTTAGGGGAACGGCTGCTCGGCCTGTTTCATACAAAACTTACTTTTGGATTTGAGGCCAAAATACTCACCTAAACCGAATTATCTGTTTTTTTCAAGAGGTATAGCAAATATCTAGTACGGATTAAAAGTATTAAAAAAATTTAAACTTACAAAATAAAGGCTATTAATGAAATTGACTTTTTGCTATTTCAGAGGCAACGTTAGCAATTAATTTAGGGCTAATGGTGATTAAAAAAATATATTTGCCCCTTCTACTATGAAAATATAATATTAAAAAAAAAGAAAACTAACAAAAAAAGTGTTAACATAAGCATTACGGTGGAATTAAATTTAAATTAAAAACGACCAATTTATGTTGAAACTCAGATTTGCCGTTCGTAATTAAAAATATTCACCTGAAGAACGTTTTTTTTAAAGATTTTTTGTTTTTTTTTTTATGTTGTGTAATCATATTGATATAACAAATATGATAGATTAAAAAAAAATCGTAAATCCACAAATAATTTTCAAAGTTGTCTCTAAAATCATGAAAAATTGATTTCTTTAATGGCCTATATTTCATAATTTAAAACAAAAATGAATAAAATTCTTCTAATTCGTACTAGATATTTATTTTACCTTTAATTTAAAAAAAATATATCTTCCAGTTTGGCTGGATACTTTGGCCTCAAATCCAAAATTAAGTTTTGTATGAAACATGACGGAGAGAAAGGCTGCGCGGCCTGTTTCATACAAAACTTAATTTTGGATTTGAGGTTAAAATACTCACCTAAACCTAATGATATATAACGCGATTTTAGAGGCATCTTTAATAATTATTTTGGGCTAACGGTGATTGAAAATGTAATGATATATAAAATTAAATTAAAAATATTAAAATAAGCATTATGGTGGACTTTAAATTAAATTATAAACTACCGATTTATGTTGGAACACAAATTTGCCGTAAATAATTTAAAATATCGACCCGAAAAAAAGTAAATGGTTTGTTTTTATATTTTTATTTACGTAATCATATATACATAGGAAATATGATAAATATTTTTTAATATATGATAAACCCGCAAATAATTTTCTAAGTTGCTTCTAAAATTATGAAAATTGATTTTTTCATGGCATATACTTCATAATTTAAAACAAAAATAAATAAAATACTTCTCATGCGTACTAGATATTTACTAAACCTTTAATTTAAAAAAATGTCATTCGTTTGGTTGTGTATTTTGGCCTCAAATTCAAAATTATCTTATGTATGAAACGGGCAGCGCAGCCGTTCCTCTTAAGATGATGTTATCGGTAGATAGTATTACCGACGGATTAAAATAAATATCGTACTTCGCAACTACACCGCCATCAATTATGTCAAACTTATTTTTATTCTGCTTAAGTGCCATTGTGCACAGTTGTTACATAGAGCTCTAAACACTAGATAACTCACGTCACAATTCATAGTTACAAATTATAACACAATTTATGTTTATATATACGAGTATAGATATATAGTGAAGATGCAAAACTACGCCCAGTTTGACTTAAGAGGAACGGCTGCGCACCCTGTTTCATACAAAACTTAATTTTAGATTTGAGGCCAAAGTACCTATCCAAACTGAATAATCTTTGTTTTTAATCAAAAGGTATAATAAATATCTAGTGCGGATTAGGAGTATTATATTTATTTTTGATTTCAATTGCGAAATACAGGCCATTAAAGAAATCAATTTTTCATAATTTTTGAGGCAACTTTGAAAATTATTTGCGGATACGGCTTTTTTTTAAATTTTCGTGTTGGCTATGTAAATATGATTATGTAAAATAAAACAAAAAAATAAAGAAAATCTTTAATAAAAACGTTTATTCCGATCGATATTTAAAATCATATTCCTCAAATTTGGGTTTCTATGTAAATTGGTCGTTTTAAAATTAAATTTAAGTCTATCATAATTCTTATTTTAATATTTTTTCTATTTTTTAAAATTTTATATATCATTATATTTTCATAGTAGACTGGGTAAAAATTTTTAAATCAACGTTAGCCCCCAAATAATTGTTAAAGATGCCTCTAAAATCGTTAAAAACCAATTCCTTTAATAATGTAAAACAAAAATAAATAAGATACTTTTCATACGTACTAGATATTTACTAAACCTATAATTTAAAAAAAAACATTAATCATTAGGTTTAGGTGAGTATTTTGACCTCAAATCGAAAATTATGAAACAGGCCTCGCAGCCGTTCCTCTTAATATTTTGGCTTACGTATTATCCAATTTCATTTCGAAAAGTTTATCATGGTAATGCATGCCGATAGCAAAATCTCGAACCTCAAATTTGTTTTAACTTCAGTAAAAGTATCTGCATTCCTGAAGTATTAACGTTATTTTACAGTTAATATTGTATTTTAATTATTAATAATGATTTGTATTTTGTTTACACAGTTCGTAATTCCCTGACCTTGCATACAGATTGTCAACAAATTGTAGACAAAAATCGAGGGCGCTGCAATCGTTTAAAATGTTTTAATGGACAACACCAAGATGGCTCCTAGGAAGATGAAATTTAGTTTTTAAAAGCACAATAGCCAAGTGTATATGTTTTGCTTTAACCAAATGGTCTTCAGAAATTAGTGGTACTTTTTGAAAGGCGATGATTACGTATTATTTTCTAAGACAATTTTATAATATAATTTTTTTTATTATTTAACGCTTTGCGAGGAATTTTTATTAGATGTTAAATCAAAATAAAACAAAATCTATTTCACGGACCAAAAGTATAAATTTAAAAAACGCAAATGCAATCGAATTATTTTATTTTGCCTGGTTTCTTTAAAACGAACTGTTAAACTCGAATGTGATTTAAAAAAAAATGTAACTAACATATTTCAAAGACAAAGTGAGCTTGGTGTTGCCATAGTAACGAAAAAAAATTAATGCATCTTATTAAATGTCTACATTTTTATTTCCAAGCTATGCTTTGTATTTTTTTTTTAAATGTACTTATTTATCTAACCAGAAGCTTTGCCCAAAGCTCTTACATTACAAGCTTTGCCCGGAAAATTGGCGCGCTCATCTCAACCTGCCGGCTGCGCGCGCACCGCTCCAGCTGGCGCCGTTTTCCGCGCAGCCCTGAAGCGGCCAGGACGGCCAGTCACCACTCATCAGTCCCTTTGCCGCCGCGGGCGCCACCGTCGGTCGTAGCCATTCTTTCTGTCACCACAATCAGTTCGATTCCTGCCGCGATCCGTCACATTTGTTTTTTCCGGTCCGTATCGACTAATAACAATAAATAATATTAGAAGACTATTGCTCGACTCATTCGGTATTGTGTTGTGTTTTGTTTCGCGGTCATTGTGATGTGTTGCCGGATCGATCTGTTTTGTGTGGAGGCCTTTTGTTGACGGAGTTTCCCTCACAAAATCGCACGTCAATTTTTTTTCTTCTTATTACTAATCCAATGTTTTTATTTAGTTACCTTAATATAATTATCATTTCCGAGACTACGGTTTTTCATTTTTATCAATACCACTTCAGTTTATCATTATTAAAGATTGTTGCAGTTTAAAATCTCGTATTTAATCGGATAACATTTTATATTTTCATTCTTAAATGCTGAAATCATAATATTTTTGCTGAAAATATAACGCTCTCTCGGCGTTTTCATATATGGTTCTAAATAATGTTATTTCAGTGTTAATTTTAATTATTAAAATGATTTATGCGAGATATTTCTTATTATAAGAGCCGTCTGTTCTTGAATTAATGTCACTTCGAATATTAGTGCAACTAAAGGGTTCATTAATTGAAACCAGTTTAGAATTTTATATTTGTAAATATTTATATAGTGTACTGTAGGTTTGTTTCTCGTTGATAAATCTCCCTCACCCTAACCACCTAACCTAACACCTAACCTTACCTACTTTTAAATATGTAGATTTTTATTATTGTACCTGCTTCGTACACGTTTTGCAGGTTTACAATATCTACCTCATCAACACGCCCTTATAATGTATTTTTGCGTTCATTTCTAGGGAATCAGTAAATAATAATGGTAAAGTCGAATAAAAATGATAAGAAAATTATCTTTATCTAATTTGAATTATCTAAACAAAATTACATTAAAAAAATTCCGCTCTATTTGTTGCAAGCAGTGGCGTGTCATTTACGATAATTTTCCAAAACAAGGAAATAAAATTTGAATTAACGTTTTCAAACCCAAAGATTTTTCTTTCAAAAAAATACGAAGTGTTCCTTGGATGAATTCAACGACTTAAATACGATGTATGTATGACTACGTTGATCAGCAAACAAACTGTCACAGTTATTATAGCCAAGTGCATCTAATACCCGTCTCAGAACAGACATCGTCTAGTGAGACGGGTAAAGTACGTATAAATGTTTAATTTTTTTTGCCAATAAACGCCCGGGTTGCCGGCAATGAAATGAAATGAATGAATGAATGTCCTATGGGGTTCGGTAAAGTAGCATGTTTTTACGGCAATTTCTTGCCGGCAATACTTTTCAAGGACCAAATTTCTTTGTCGTCAAATCGCTCGTTTAATATGTTTTCAATCTATAGATTTTTTTATCCATTGCACATATGAGATTATATATCTGTAATTTATTTACATCCGCATATCCAGGGCCATAGTCAGAACCTTGGGAAAATAATGAGACACCGCTATTTTCCCCCCCCCCCACCTTTATTATACTTTATTTCCATAAGTCTTGTTGATCTGTGATCCTTTGGAGTGAATTCACTTCTGTTACTTACGTGTTTTCAGAAACAACATTTAGTCGCGTGCTCCTGTGAAACGGAACCAATTCAAATCAATCATAGTGCGTGTAGAAGTTTTGCTACGCCCGTAATAAATCTAATAAATGCTATTGTTTTTGTCGTACGGAAAGTCAGATTATAAACAAAATCTTTTGTAATTTTATCAAACCGAAACCTTTTGCAAGTGCATCAAACATAGATATCAACAAAAAAAACTCTAAATTATCTGCATTTAAGGTCAAACCACAAATTTCTGTTTTTATTATTCTAAAGTATTAAATGATGTGTAATGTAAATTTAATTTGTAGAACTCCATTTTAATTTAGAGTTTTAAAATTTTAATAATTACTGTTATTATTGAGTTTAAAAAACGATTTATTTATAAAAAAAAGTTGTCCTAGGTAATTATTATTACGCTTGACAAAGCTGTTTCGTCTTCCGAAGGCATTATCTAATTGTTGCGAAGCCGCTTACAGTCTGACATTTAAAGGTAGATAAAAATTGAGAGCGTCGCGATCGTTTTAAATGACAACACGAAGATAGCTCATGGGAAAATTAAAGTAAGTTTAAAATAGTATAATGCTCCAAATGAATATCTTTGATTTTTTTTAGAATAACTAATTGAAAGCTACTCTATTTCAGTCCTCGCCGTGACTGAAACGGTATAGGTTTTGTAAATACGCCTCCTGGCCCTAAAAAACACACACATTTTGTTCCATCAAAAAGTAACTATTTTCAAAATACAAAAATTATCTGTAGATCTAAAAATATCCCCTTTTTAGTTTAACCATAATTTTCCAGACACCGTGGACATAAAATTTGTTAACGGGTTTATTAGAACGATACAAATCATTATTGTGTACGTAATACCTACGTATTTAGGCTTTTTTGTAATTTTTTGTCGTGTCTATTCAACCGTCACTGGGTAGCATGAAGTGTGATGTCCTTGTCACTGGCATTGTGTTGGTGTTGTCACACGGTGTATTATGGAAATATGGAGTGTTTTGTTCATTTGACCATGAAATTTGGTGTTTTATTTGATAATTTGAACTCCATTGATAAATACATTTGATTAATTGACCTACTTAGCAGTACAGTATAGTGCAGTACGGGTAAATACCAAAATATGGTGTGGCGTGTAAATAGCCACAAAGAAATGAATGGGCTTTGTACCCTAGTTTTAATTATGATAATCTAAAAAAAACAACGTTGAATATTCTCTCTCTAAAATAACTGCATGGTCGGCCCACATACAAAGAAAGTCACCCCTAACCTGATCAGCGATCTCATTTGCATCCTGCAGGTCCACTTCGGTCACAATTGTTTGATCTTTTAATTATAAGATACACAGCACAGATTCAATTAAAAATTCACATAAATCGGCTGTCTTTTCATACGGCAACAAGGCAATAATGTTGGAGAAAGAAATACTTGTCTTTCATAAGAAGGTGTACAGGACTACTGCGAGGTAAGATGGGACTGCGGTCAGGTGTTCCAAACTAGTTGGAACCAGTTTTAACCACTATCGGTGTGCACAAATACGTTCAAATGTGCGCTCTTTAAAATTTTTCATGTTTGCATTATTTAAAAATATTTTCTTGTCTATTTATTTATGATTTATTAATATTTAAAAAATATATATATTAAATCGAATAGAGATTAGGACTGATTAGAGATAGAGAAAAAAAAGAAGAATAAAAGTTTTTTGTCCCTAAATAACTACCTTATGGTTATAATTTTTAAACTCGTCGTAGATTACTGTTTTCATCTTATTTTTCTTAGAAAGTTGTAATGAACAACAACAACAAAAACTATTTTCTTTTGGAAAAACGCGAAAGAACCAAAAAGTCTAGGCACGTGTCACTGACGTCAACTCTTTGACCCCATAAAGTCACCCACGTAGTGAAAATGCATTTTTTACTGCTCGATTTAACGTAAATTTTCATGCCCCCTCGAGTATGATTTTCCACTTGGACGCTTGAAGCATTTTCTCGTCTGCAGCGTTTCATCGCCGCTGCGTCCCCCTCGGAAGCGTCCACTTGAGTTCTCTAGTAGAAAGCACCCCCATGCGAATATACATTACCTTTCCTGTGCTCTGTAATACATTTTATGTTTCGTTTTTACAGGGGGAAACGTTGAATTTTCACTTTCAGGAAAACAGGAATGTTACAAATAACACTGAATAATAAAAAAAAAAAAACAAAGTAATTTACCAAAATTTTGTGTAAATTTCGTTACTTGTAATTTGTTTGAACTATTCAAGCCCTATTAATCACTTGGTTCTGTTGTAGTCTGTCTTTCCGTTACCGTTACATGGGTAGTTTTTTCAGAAAGTTGATGTAACAGGGGAGCTATCAACTTATTGACATAAACATTTTGACGACCGGATAAATCAACACATATTTATAAAAAAAAAATTATAATTACTTTATAATTTCTTCAAAAGATTGGTATTCACTTTGTGGCGTCATTATTAATAAATTAATTAAAAAATGCTTTGTAATCACCACCTTATAAATATATTATCATGTAACCAAAAAAATTGTAATAAAATAACATAATTTTATCACACCAATAAGCTGAAATCTCATTTCTCGTGTAGCAAAGGCTCTCGAACAGCGAGTTCCAGCATCATAAAATTTGCGCGGCGTTTTCTGTCTGTTCAATTCAACTCGCAACGTAATTTCCATCATGTTCTATGGAGCTTTTAAATATTAAAACGTACTGTATCTTTATCTTAACAAACGGATTGCAATCTTTGGAGAACAGACGTCAGGTGGGAATGCTGTCCTTTTTCTAACGGTATTTTAATGGAAGATGCTTTGAGGAACTAGCGTCATTGATCCCTTCGGCACCGATGCATAGTCGGGAAACACGCCAAACGCGCGCCGAACGTTTGCACACGGTTGACATTTGTCGCATGAGAACGAGTCGCTTCTACGACTCGTTATTGTGTTCAACAGCTCTGCTGTGGAATGATTTCCCATCCTCTGTGTCTCCTCCCTCCTACAACATGGGTATCTTCAAGACCTGAGTTCACTCCTTCCTATCCTCTAAAAGACCCTCCACATAGGCCTTGAGGAAATTATTTCCCTCAGAGCTTCGTTACTGTAAAAAAAAAAGACTTCATAATGTGTGTACCATAACTTTCCATTATTCAAAGAGAAAGAAATCGTAAAGTGGAAATCATGAAAATAATATTGATAAGATTTTTTTATGTTTAATTTGTGGCATAAGAATATGTTTTTGTTATTTAAAATGTAGGCGGACAATAATAATACCTATAATGGAAAAACGTAAAGTCTGAGAACAATGCCATTAACGGTCCTCGTCACTAGCCACTGGCCGGGATTTCAGTATACATACTTAGGAAAGTTATATAGGAGTCGGATTGGGTTGTCAGGATTCCTGTCCTGTAGCAACTGACCAACGTAAATAGTTCTCAAGCCGAGCTTATAAAGCAATTTTAATACAGAATATACATAAATTAAAAATAAACTAAAAAATGGAAACTGCAGCTCTGCTGTTAAACATGAATGCATTTGGATTTCCATGTTTTGTTTTCTAAATTATATTCTCTAAATACGTTGAATATCTTAGCATGGGTAACATTCTCCACTGTCCAGAATGTCGAGACTTGTTAACTCAAGCCATGGCCTCAAATTTTTCGTACCGGTCTAAATTATTTTTGTCAGGGTTTACGAAATTCAAACTCGAAGATTATCATGTATACGCCTTCCACACGACTGGTTTGCCGATACTAAAAAAAGCCGTGGCGTCGAAAGGTTCGATCTTCCGGTTGTCCTTTCCTAAAGTTGGTAGGCTTGACTTTAGGAATGGATGACCGGATGATGGAACCTTTCGACGCCATGGCATTTTTAGTATTGGGCAAACCAGTCGTGTGAAAGGCCTTTTAGAATGTCTAAAATCGTGGACTGTACCAAAACCTTGTTCAGCGTTTGACTTGAATGTTCTCTAAAATGTATGTTATTGTCCTCTTTTTGTCATTGCTTCATTGCCTTGTTTATTTCATTTCGTGTTAAGGACTTTATTTATTTTAATAAAAAAATCCCAGCTGCTTTGTTATGAAGAGCCGTTAGCTAGGTTAGGTACCTGCTTCATTCTTTATTATTTCACAATTATATATAAAGCTTCTAAAATAAAATATTCCACGTTCACCCCAGAATTGTGTTATGTTAGAAACTAAGAAACTATATACAGCCTTTTTTGTTGGGGTAGCGCGGGGCGGTGTTCCCGTGGGGCCCGTTAGAGCTCCCTCCCTCCGCGATATAGGTGGCGAGGGCGGGGGAGAGGGGAGCCACCCACCCCGCCTCCACCCACACATTACTCTCAGGCAAGGGCGAACGCCACTGAACTTTGGGGCGGTTCTGACTGCGTACCTTTTACAGTGGATGTGGTTAAGGTGCGATTATAGTAGTTTAATAGGTGTTAAAAATAGCCATGGACGTAATAATATATGTTTATACCTGACGGGTTAATGGTTCTGTATTTAAAAATAGTTAAATCTATAGCAGTAAAGTTTAATAGGCAATCATTTCTCGATCTCGTAGTTTTTTTTCCCTCTGGAATTAAATTTCCTGTTAACGCAACTATTTTCAGCTTGCAACGTCATTTCCATCATGACCAATGGTGAAATTAGTATTTAGCATCTTAAACCTTTCAGAACCGCATTATTGTTTTCACATATAGAGCATATTTTTTTGCTTAATAAAAGTTTTATTTTTCTTATTAGTTTTTTTTTTTACAATTTATTAAAATTTGTTTTAGACCTCAAAGGGTATTTTTTTATTAGTAAGAAAAAAAATTCAACACAAACCATTTTTGTATTAAAAAAAAAATAAAGTTTAAAATGAATGTTAAGAAAACGCGAAACAAAGTATTGAATTAAGTCTATACTTGTTTACACCCGCGCTGTGCAAGCGGGTTGCCTCCAGAGTAGTGGTGGGCGAAGCGGCTCGGTTTAGTGAGCCGGATCACTAAATCAGCTCTCTGTAAAGACAATCCACATGAAAACTGGACGAAAAAAGTATCGTGTAAGAACGTCTTAAGGACGTCTTTAGGAGGGCCAAGAGAGCGAGGGAGAGGGCATGGTGCGGGGGGACGCGAACCGTCGTTCAATCGAGCCGGATCACCGAACCGGTACACTACAAAGAGCTGATTTAGTGATCCAGCTCACTAAACCGAGCCGCTTCGCCCACCACTACTGCAGAGCGTAGGACCATCCCAGACCATGGAAAACCGCCGAAACGGGGGCTGTCACTATATTTGCGGTATTTATCTCGGAAATGAGGATTGCAACCTAGCAAAAAAATAGACGACATAGAGAAGGTTCCCAACTTTCAGTTTTAAACAATCTTTACAATTACAGGAAAAAAGTGTTAATTAGAATTAACACTGGTTGTCACGGGGTTGATATGTCCCGGCTACGTCGAAGAGCCGATGGCAATTAAATTGTCAATTATAGAGTATTTAGTGAATGTGAATTAGAAATTAGAAATGAAAACAATAAAGTTGATAGAAAAATGAATTTATGCTCGGGAAACAGGGCCGCATATTTGATTTGTTTTGCAATTTATGGCTAGATCTGCCATTGAATCTCAAAACAAGTAAAATAATGTGCCAAGAATTTGGTTGTCAGTCTATTAGTGACAATTTCTAGTGATTGTAATACTTTAAAGACCTGAAAATTTCGCCTTTGCGAAAATGTGGTTTTTTACGCGAAATTCATCATTTTAACACGGAAAACGCGAATTTCCCCATTTTCATTTGAATAACTGGAAATTCGCAATTTTCGGGTGAATAACGCAAAATTTTCGTACTTTTCATGCGATATTCAGGTATTTTGAAATAAGGTAAATAATAGTTGTATGTTCAAAATATCTCTTCATGTGTGGTTTTGACAAGCTCTTATTCTTGTTTCTATTTTTAAAAAAAAGACAACCAAAAAATATGCCCCACTTTTGTTTGAAAAAAAAACTTAAAAGGGAACATAACACCACTTTTGTTGCAAAATTCCACCGTTTTCGCTGAAAACTAAACCCGTTTTCCCAAAAAATATAGCGAATTTTTCTAAAAATCACGCGAATTTTTCAGATCCCTGGCAATCACTCTCGATTTTTTCTTGCATTTCTATTTAAAGACCGGTTCAGTTTTCCGTCGAACGTTATTCATCGCGATCAACATTCTGTTGAATTGTCTCACCAGCTCCCGTCCTAGACGTCATTTCCCTCTCGAGATTTTCCTCATCCATTCGTCTTTTTTACTGCCCTGGATTCAAGTACCTACTTCTTAAGTTAAGTCAGTCCACACCCCACGACACTAACAAATTGGACGGCACCGATTAGAAAAATTACAGCTGCCTTGTGTGTGTTTTAAACATTGTAACTAGGGATCTTACCCTTTTGAAAAAGCTTTTTTTTTTTTTTTACAATTTGGCGATAAGGAACAGTTGCCTTTTGACATATTGTCAAACCTTTGCAATGATTATTTTCCCTGAAGGTGGGTTATCTTCATGTTTCTTTGTGGATGTTTCTACTTATATCCCGACATTTTATACGCTCGTTCGTTTATTTCTGTTTTTTAACGTTTGCCCTTTTGCCCTCTTCACATTTCATCAAGCTAACAACTTTTTGAGCTCCCATCTGGGCTCGTTTTTATGACATGACTGAGGGCTATCACAACTTTGTTGAAGTTCCTGTTCCACTTCTGATTTACTTCGGTTGAATTAATTCGCAATACCATATGTGAAGTGTAACTAACAATTAAAAAAGGGACACTCGGGTGATTTTGACATTTAGAGCGGACGAACGTAAAAAGGAGTGTATGATCCTAATATAACATTAATTAATAAAGTAAGGAAAATTATATACTCACCGCTTCTCAGGATGTTCACATTATCAAAACAATACAACGCATTTAAATAAATAAATTAAGAAAACATTGTCAGTTCAATACGAGCAAACACATTATAAATGTGAAAACATCACAGAATTCAGAATTTAAATTGTTTTTTTAACTAAATCGGTTTTACCGATAATAAATCTTTTTTTTTAAAACCCGTCCAAATTGAAAAGGAGTGGGAGCAAATAAAATCTTATTTATAAGTCGTCACAATTTGGATTAACCACAGTTTGAAAATGGCCTTAAACGCCGAAACAGCTGTCACAATAATAAAAACTAAAAATACTTTCCAGAACTTAATAATAACATTATTACATTTGATTTACATTAAATTTTAAAAAAAGGAGTGTAAGAAACAGTTTAATCTCAAATACTTCTAGGCGAATGATATTTAAAATTATTGTTACGTGTAAATTATTAATAATTCGTGTGTTATAAAAGAATGTACCTAGGTACCTAAAGATATGAGAACCGTAAAAATATCAATTCAAATCCTGACGATGATGCAGAAAGTCGCTGTCGAACGGTCAGCTCTGGCGTCATGAAAGCTTGCACAGATTTTTGGCCGTGAATTTCCAGGTCTAAAACATCTCAATTTTCAGCTTGTAATGTTATTGCCACCACGGACTAGCATGGGTATGGATCTTAACATTTATGTGTCGAAAATAAGACAAAACGTACTGATATATTTACCAGTATACGGGGATAGGTACCACGTGGTGTGTTAATTACTATAGGTTATGTAGTGAAGTTTGTTCGGGGCGTCAAATGCCTCAATATACTGTTCCTTTATTCTATGTTATGTTTTGTCTCATTCTATGTGTATACTCGTATTCACAATGTATTTTTTGATTATTTTAATTTTGTTCCCTGATGATGCTTGTGTTAAGCGAAACCGGTCGGTCGTAATAATTTAAATAAATTTCGTGGTTATAAACAAAGTAATTGTTTTATTTCACTAATGTATTTATTTTCGGTAAAACTTAGTTTTACCTTAAATACCAAAATATATCACATAATTTTTCAAATAAAAACATGTGGGTGGAAAAATATTTTAGTGATTGTTCTCATTTCCCGAGAAAAACAATTAGCGCGGTTTTTTTCTAGATTTGGAATTAGTTATAGATTCTTTTTAAATTGTGATTTTTTTATGCTATAAAATAATTTAAAAAAAACATGTCAATAAATCACAACGACATCCGATATAATACATATTACAAAAACTGATATTTTAAGGCTGAACACATTTCTGTGCTCTTCACTGTATATGCGTAGTAGCTATTTCGAGAATTTTAAAATTTTTTTGTTTTTTTTTTGTTTTTGTTTTTGTTTGGGAAAACATACAGTTAAACATAAACAACATACAAACGTACAATACATTTTTATAGATTAACTTATTACTTTGCTACATTAACCAGTGAAGTTTCCGCTATACATATTTAGGCAGTAGGAGCGTTATGTAACAATGGGTACCATTTTTGCAGCAGTTTGTTCCATTTTTTTTAATTGTGAATATAATATCGACCCCTTGGAATAACAAGGTTCCATCTGACGCAGCAATGTCATGCGATAATGTGCTCTTAGGAGAGCAACCTTAAGGCTCATTTTCGCATAACATTGCCGTGTCAGATGGAACCTTGTTATTCAGAGGGGTCGATATCTAGGTATATTTCGTGAAATCTATTGCGAAAAAAATTATTGGCCGGTAGTAAGTCTAACTAACTAACTATCACGCCGTTTCCCCGAAGGGGTGGTAGGCAGAGAGGACGGACCGCCAACAACTCGATCTTGGCATACACTTCTTGCTTCATTCACTTTCATACAACGTCTCATATATTCTCTTCTGTTATTCCGACTTCTGACATGGCTCGACTCAAGTATTTGATTCACTTGATCGTACCATGTCTTCCTCGGACGTCCCCGGCTTCTGCTTCCATTCACTTTCGCGTCATACAATAATTTATAATGTATAATTGTGTCAAGACTCGTATTTTTATAATGAAACAAGGAATGGAAATATGTTGAAATCCTTTGGTAATGTCGCCATTAAATTGCACCGCGATATACTTGTATGTACGAGTATACACATGCTGGTTGACAATGCTAGCTATTGTAGGTCAGAATTCAAGATGTTTTCTTTTAGATACATGGTTACTTGTTTCATGTATTAATAAAATATGTTTTCCATCGTGGTTGCGTAGTGTGTGCAATACATAACCCCCCCGATTCCAACAAATACAATAATTACACATGATATCGACTCTGTTCGGGAAAAAGGCAGTAACCCTTTTAACGGATTGGTAAAAGGACTTGGTTACTCATTTAATGGAGGTTGGTGTATGTGTGTGTATACTAACCAAGTGTCTCACGTTAAATGTTGTCGCGGAGATAAAAGAAAAGAAGGGTCACCATTAAATAAATGTATTTCTCAACGCGTACAACTTATAATTCAGAAGGTTAAATGCAAAGGAGTGAGAAGCTATGTAGATGCAAGTAGCAAGTCACTACGATGTTCTAACGATGGATGCGTCCGACTTGGTTAGAGGCAGGAAAGCGAATGCTGGTTTGTTTTTTAAACAATAGAGTGCAGTACGATCGTCTTTTGTCTTGTAGTGATGGCATATTTAAAAAGAATATAATTCAAATGAATTTATGGTTGTTCAGTGCTTGCATATTACACCCCCATTATCAAAATTTTACAGAAGAAGCAAAAACCGTGAGCTCATTGCAATAATAAAAATATATTATTTCAGGACAAGGAAGAGCTGATGGTTTTCATTTTTAAGTTTTTGTGAATTACTAGCTGATGTGTACCCGGCCTTGCTCGGGGTTTTTTTTTTAATAAAGTTATAAAGTTGTGAATTCTTGGTTGTCGTTCGAGTGCCATAATTGATTTGATTAATTTGATCTCTAAACAAAGAAACATTTATTTAAAAAATTTATTTCATTCTAAACATTTATTTTGTCAAAATATATCTAAATAATAAAGTTCTTAGGTAGGTGCTTACTTGTGTTTTCCATTTTGAAAATATTCTTCCCAAACATACCTTCTTTTTTTAAATATGTATTATGTGGCTAATCAGAGGGGTATATCTATGAGCTAAGGTCAATACAATATGGCGGGTTCAATGTTTTTCATACTAATTTTTAAAACGTTATAGCTTCAGTTTTACATATTATGTTCCGTTCAAACTACTCTCTAAACCTTCCCGGCACTGATAAGAACAAACTGTGCTATTTTCAGCGAAACCGGTCAAGCATTTTTCTGGAAAATCGAGGACACACAAACATTCATTTTTATATATAGAGATTGATATTTTGAGAATTAGACATTATTTAATAATGGTGCCTTAGATGTAGGTCAAGTCGTTTTTTCTCGTCATATACGAGTATTTGGGATACCTTTAAATTTTTATATATAGAGATTGATATTTTGAGAATTAGACATTATTTAATAATGGTGCCTTAGATGTAGGTCAAGTCGTTTTTTCTCGTCATATACGAGTATTTGGGATACCTTTAAATTTTTTTTAATAACATTTTTACTTAAAATGTGGAATTTGTTGCCCGATTCCTTTCTCCGGGATGTTTTATGAGTGGGCGAGATAGGATTTATGTATACAGTCATTTTCACAAACCACGAGGGTTACCGCCTTCTTCTTAAACACAGCCGATAAGATTAAAATGGAAATAAACAATAAATTACTATCTAGAAATATTTTAGGTACATATATTATAATATTTCAATTTCGTTGTGCGCACGAGTGTGACATTTTCAAAATTGGAACTGACAGCCTTTTCACGAAATATATATTAAACAGGAAAATAAACATATTGTAGTCCAAACAAGTTTCCGTGTTTAAAAGTGTGAAAGTATAAACTAGTTTTTAATATAAATATAATTGTTACGGAAAATGAAATAGAAAATAAACTGATGTGGTGGGATGTTTTAAGAAAATTATAAAAATATTCTTTTCAAATCCATATAAGCACCCATCCATTTAGAATTGTGTTTTTCACTAGGGCGATACTGAGAGTATCAACCACTCTGGGAAATTGAACCCATAAATTCCAGATAGAAATATGCGTCTGTGCAATTTTCAATTCACCACTCGTAGTTTCTTAACCACCAAAAATAAAATGTTTTCATCATTTTATATTAAATTATAATTATTTGAGAGTCATGTTTCGTCACCACTAGACATCGCTAAACACCCAAAAACGACCTTCGTGTTGCAACAAACAAAACATGGGAAATTTTAACAATGGACAAATGGCCTGGGTGCTTAGGGGAGCTATGCAGATTACAGACCCTCTCCGTATCAACGTTTATTTGTCAGAAATTAACCTAACAAAATTTCCTTTCTTCCCTACCCATACACATAACACATACGCGCAATGTTTATACAACGTGTGACGTAACAGTAGGTACCTACTGACAAATTGTGCTCGCTCCTTATTATTTTTTGCTTCGCATTTATAAGGTTCTGCTATTAAAAAAAAGAAATACACCCAAAAACCATAAATATGTATGTATTGTAATGTGTATTAACATTTATCGTCAGTTTTATTTATGAGAAAATAATTTACACACGAAAAACTTAAACATAAGGCTCTCCCGCCCATTATATAATTTGGTTTGATGTTTTTACGCACGTGCGGTGAATAATTCACATTTTCTATAGAGGGACGGCGTAATCTTCTACGTATTCACCAAAAATATTTATTCTGTATCCTTCGTCCGAGTACTGCTTCATAACAACACAGGCGGGCACAGAGTTTTTAATCGGGGTAGGCAGTAGGAAAAACAGGTGGCGCTGATTGCAATATTTATGATTTATAACGAAAGGCACTGCCTTTTTCGACACTAACACAAACGAGTCTTCCATTGAAAGTGCATTACATCATGTTAGGACGGTCGGTGGGACGCGTCCCGCGCTGCGATTGGTAACTGGAATTTCGCGCGTATTTTTAAAGTGTAAATTGATTTCTTGCAATAATTTATAATTAAAAAAAATTGTGCGTAACGTAGGGTAGGCAGTGCTTATGTACCTATATGGAATGCACTCTGCTTGACAATGATAACTTTGCTGAAAATATTTGAAATTCCGCGCAAAATAAATCCTAAGAGTATGCTTTATATGAAAAAAATAAATTATTATCTTATTATTCTATTCCAATTTAGGGTTTTAAAAGTAATAATTATAATGAAAACATTGAATCGCTCGTTCCAGAGACGTGATATGAACTGGGAAATAATGTGTAGTGTAGGTACTTACCCATTCAGTTGTTATAACACTTTACTTAAAATTCCTACTTGATGTGTGGAACTTTTAAAAAATATTTTATACCTACATTTTCTATACTCAAGATAATTATAGTTGCAGTAGTGTTGAACTCATTTTAAATGTTTGAAAACGTTAATTTGAGTGTTTTGTGTATTTTAAAATATCAGATCTGATCAATATCACCTTTGTGTACTCAGTACTGGCAACTGGCAGGCAAGTAATCATTGTTATTAGGAACATGCCAGGCTTGCACGACACGTGTACTGACAGTTGGGTTTTATAACTTATATCAAAATATATAAAACGAATAGGAAATGTTTTGTTTAACCCACTATTTAATATGTAAATATCAGCATGTTTCGGAAGCGAAGCTTCCCTCATCAGGATACACAGTATACTATGATGACAAGAATAGACAAATCATAAACATAGAAAAACGATAACGTAAGAATAGACAAATTACAGACATAAACAAAAATTAACAATAACGGCCGTTCTTCCCAACTTTTGGAATGATCAATCTGAGGCACCGATCAGCCATATGTTTTGTTGAGCATTCGCTCTCTTTACCTGTTTCCAAGCATTTTTTATCCTATATTGTCTATGGAGGTGCCCGCCAGTTTTCATAGACGTAACATACATTTGATATTTGACGTTTCTCTTTCGTGAAAAACAAGAGAAAACGTAGTAAAATCAGTTCAGTTTTATTTAAAATACACAAAAAACGTATTTTCACATTCGAAAACGGATATAAATATTTGTCATTTAATATTTGAATCGCGATAAATACATCGCGAACCAATATGTTTGACATTTCATTGACATTTGTTCACCCTGTTGATGCTTTTTTATAGCTAGTCCTCTGTTGAGCGGAACTTAATCCACAAAAATCGATATCCTAAATAGATCGTTAATTTGATCGAGACTTTCGTTGGGAAGAGCGTATTTGTGTATTTGAACAATGTTGAGTCAAAATTTCGGCTCAACAGTTGCTCAGTAGAGTTTTATTTTAATTTGTAAAGCTCAGGCAAATATTAAAATGATTTACCGTCATATACTAAAAAACTTAATTTTCCACAGTGAAAACTACGACAATATCGGAAAAAGTTTTCGTGAGTAGGAGATTTTGAGCTTTAAACATTTTTTTTATGTCTGATACTTTATTTTTTTCTAGGCTTATAAAAAGACACACCAAAAAATTGGACGTTTATACGAAAGGCCAAGGTGTGTTCTACTTGCATTATTTAATTAAATGATCTATGATGTTTCTAGGCTATCAAATTCTCAAACCAAAAACACACGATTTTGCGTTACTTCTCATTGCATCGCCTTAAGTGCTATTATACAAAAATATAAGGGAGAAAAGCTAGTATTGTCAAAGTATGGTAATATAATATATCTAGAAATAAGTATAATAATTAAGTATAAAGAGATGTGAAGAATAGTATGGAAAAAAGGCAATTGTTTAAACCAGATAATTTGAGTATAGTATAATAATTAATATAAAATAATAGTTAAGTTCAAAGAGACAAGGAAAAAAAGAATACAGTAATTGTTTACGTATACCAGATAATTTGAGTATAGTATAATAGTTAAGTACTTATGAAGAGATGAGAAAAACAAATGTTGCAGACTAAACAATTATGTAATGTGTTTCATAGGTACTGGTTGATGCCACGAGGAAAAAAATGCGTTTATAATTGAATACTAAAATTATATATAATATAAAAAAAAATAATACAACTTTTTTTAACCACTTTTTATTTAGACGTCATCCGGTTCGGAACAACCGTTCCTTCATAGGACAAACTATATATTTTACCCTGATGAAATAAATGTTGTTAAAACAAAGGTTTATTGCTTCATTTAATTATAATGGGTGAACATAAAGTAATAGCTTCATGCAATAGTATAAAATTTGAATGTTTGTTTATCCTTACACTTTGAAGGTAGATCTTATTGATATATAATGAATATTTTAATCTCCCTGCTACGATGTAAAAAGAAATTTGAAAGCAAACATTTATGGAATTTGATCGTTTAGCACTCTAACTCTTTGTCTATTACTAATGCATTATAAAAACATATTGAATACTCTAAAAGCTTACATCAAACTGCTCGTGTGAAAAGCCATGCGAAAACTCGCGCTTTAGAATCTTTACCCTTTGTGAAAATGCACCTCAAAATGTTTGCTTAGACAAGTTTCTGATGTAATTACATATATATATATTTATATACAATGTAATAAATCTGTATGCTCACAGAGAAGTTTCTGGCAAAAAATCAAAAATATTTCTGTACTTTTGTAGATCTACAAAAAGCATATGACCGAGTTGACAGAAAAAAGTTACGGAAGGTGTTGTCCAAGTATGGAGTGAATACAAATATTATACAGACAATCGCATCTCTGTACGAGGGAAGTGTGGCATGTGGGCAAACGGTGATTTTACGGGGTGGTTTGACATCACAAAAGGTGTTAAGCAAGGCTGCGTAATGTTACCGTGGTTATTCAATCTATACATTGATATTATGCAAGAATTGAAAGAGGTGGGCTTGGGCCCAAAAATGAGTAGTCTGCAAGTATGTTGCCTCTTGTATGCTGATGATGCGGTGCTGATTTGTAACAGCATCTACAGTCCCTCGTATCTAGGATGAACGAAGTATGTATGAAGAATGAGGTTATGATGAATGTAAGTAAGTCTAAAGTCACATGGTGTTTGAAAAAAAGAGTATGAAAACAGTGTGGAATATAGTTGTGAATGATGAATATTTGGAGCAGTTCGATGAGTTTGTGTATTTGGGAAGTATGTTTACGAAATATGGAAAGACTGATAGGGACATTAAAAGAAGGGTGAATGCAGGAAACTCCATTAACGGAGTGCTGAACGCGGTTGGCGCTAACAAAAAGTTGTCCAAAGAACCGAAGCTACCAGTCCACAATGGAGTGCTGATACCAACCCTGATGTATGGCAGTGAGGCATGGATCTGGCAGAGGAACGATGAAAGTAGAATGAATGCTGTAGAAATGAGATCTCTGAGACGAATATGTGGTAAAACCATATATGATCGAATGAAAAATGTTGAGATTCGTAAAGAACGCAAGGTTGATGTAAGTGTAGTGAATAAGATTAATAAAGGGACGCTTAGATGGTTTGGGCATGTAGAGCGAATGAACGAAGAAAGGAGTGTAAGGAAGATCGAGTTGTTTGGCGGTCCGTCCTCTCTGCCTTCCCCTGCGGAGAAACGGCGTGATGGTTAGTTAGTTAGTTAATTAGTTGCAATGTAATTTGTACCCGCTAAGCTGCTGAAAGTAACTTGTCAATATTATAAGGCACGCATTTTTCTAGTTTCGGATATTTATTTTGTCTTGTTATTAGTGCTTACAACAGCAAATACCCACTAAAACGGTGTCCGGTGCTCTAAAGCATCTATGGGGGAGATTCGAGGGAACAGCGAAACCCAATAATCGGATGCCACAATATTATGTTTCCCCTTTGTTTGGTGAAAAGTCGGACTGACAATGTGTTGTGCTCGATGTCAAATAATACGTATATCTTATCTTATGTACTGTGAAATATAATAATATAATCTTCTATTTGTATGATCATGGCTTGAATTTGTATCTACTTTAGAAATGTGGGTACACATTACAAAGGGCAGCGACTTTTGTTTATGATGGTGATACATTGCGAAAAAATTGACTCATCGTAATAAATAATGCACATGCTTGTTATTAAACGTAATTTAATAATGTTTGTCTTTAAAAAAAAACCGTGTCATGGTTTTTATTGCTTCGAATGTGACATGCATAACTTCCGTAAACCCACATTAAGGTTATTGTAATCTTTCACCCTATACCTTGAACGGTAGTCTTGTTTTCTTTCCTTTTGCGATGTTCCCCGTTTCCGTGACTTTTCGGGTCTCCTTCTCTTCGTTATGGGAAATTAGCATCATTGATTAATCGGTGTTTCTTTATCCTCTTCACTTCTTCTTATCTATTGATGCTTTCCACTCCAATTATTCTACAACTCCCTCAATGAGGTTCTATAATAATAATTATATGATTTGTATAGCGCCTGTTTTTGTGCCTCAAGGGCGTTGTACAAATATTACTTGCTAGGGTCTATCTTATTATGTACAATAATGATTTTTCTCACACAGGACTCAATATTAGAAAACACTGCACATCGCATAATATTGCAGTTACTATTTTATACTTATTTGTTATTGATAATTTTATCGGCTAAAGAAGAATTAGTATTAGTTTTATTAATTTTAAATGTACAGGTGCATAGGTTAAATTTTACTATACCAACGTAATTAAGTCATCATCTTTGTATTGTTTTTTTTCTTCTTTTTTTATATGAATATCCCACAAGAGTCCCAACTGCTCCCAACCGTCTGGAGCCTGTGAAACTATGGAAATGTTGTGAGGCTGAAGGTATTGGGGAGGGGAAGACGAATGCCAAGAGGAAGGTGGGCAAAAACTTGGCTATTCAGTTCTGGTCACCCAACACGGCTAAAAGCCTTTTCAGGCGACGTTTCAATTGTGAATGTTGATCTTTCACCAGGGCGATACTGAGAGTATCTTCCACTCTGGTACGTGCGCAAATATACTATATATTATTTTTAAATGAATTAATTGTGAATCAGTACAAATTAATTAAATAAAATTTACTTGCGCACGCCGGGATTTGAACCCACGTTCTTCGGATTCGTTGTCGAGAGCCTTATCCCTCGACCATGGAGGCCGTCGTACTTCGTAGTCCAGTCAGTAGAGACATAAAAAGGCCTTTGGTTTGCAAAACTTGGGGTAAAAGTTTTGATTTTATATTGTAAAGTTTGGAACCCTGAAAAAAATCTAACTTTTCGACTTTGCGTGACCTTCGCCTAAGCCGCCATCTTGGATGAAAGGTACGAAAAATTATTTTTTTTCAAAATAATTCCTGAACGGTTTAAATTATCTAAGACAAGCTAAAAGAAGGTTAAATTGCTTATATTTTATGTTCACACGTTTTTTTTGTAAGTGTTATATGTATAACGAGTTGCAGTACCGGAAAGGTGTTTTTTTTTTTAAATCGTTAAAATCTTCATTTTTCTTATTTTATTTTATTATTTCTGGCCGTTCGTTATATAAATATAATAATTTAGTGGACTCATTTCTACATCACCACTTGGTAGATTATTTTCATCTTTTCTTGCGGTATCCTCAATAGGTCTGATCTACAGATGTTAATCTACAGAAAACGAAATGGCGATTATGCCGCTCGGAGGGAGTTGGGCCAGCGCGGCGGTCGTGTTCCTTAATAGAAATATTTATTTAAATTACAACGTAATTAATTATAATGCCATCAAAAAGCGACATAAAAATTAAGTGGAACGCTTAGATTTTTTTTAAATCATAAAATCTTTTACCCCACATTGCATGGCAAAAACCCCTGCTAACTGCCATTTTGAGATGAATAACACGACTTGCGCGTAAAAACTTTGTTCCCGCCATCAAAGTGACAACATTTTATTACAATAATATCTTGCGTATGCGAGTTTTACTGCGGGCACAGCAACCATTTCGCCGTAGTTCAGTTTTCGTGACTGGACGAGATGAGATGGTAAGACCCCCGGGAGGCTGGGCAACTGGGCATTGTCTCGTCTGCTTAATGTACTGCGGGAAAGGGTCGGCCCGAGTTCCGGGAACACTAATTAAACGGATATCCCAAATTTATAGCACATAGCCATTGAGCTAGAAGAGATAGGATTGGTTAAGTAAACCTCCAAATGCCGCGAACTTAATAAGGAACACCCTTTTAACATGAGTAGTAAAATTTATAGCACATAGCCATTGAGCTAGAAGAGATAGGATTGGTTAAGTAAACCTCCAAATGCCGCGAACTTAATAAGGAACACCCTTTTAACATGAGTAGTAAAATTTATAGCACATAGCCATTGAGCTAGAAGAGATAGGATTGGTTAAGTAAACCTCCAAATGCCGCGAACTTAATAAGGAACAACCTTTTAACATGAGTAGTAAAATTTATAGCACATAGCCATTGAGCTAGAAGAGATAGGATTGGTTAAGTAAACCTCCAAATGCCGCGAACTTAATAAGGAACACCCTTTTAACATGAGTAGTAAAATTTATAGCACATAGCCATTGAGCTAGAAGAGATAGGATTGGTTAAGTAAACCTCCAAATGCCGCGAACTTAATAAGGAACACCCTTTTAACATGAGTAGTAAAATTTATAGCACGTAGCCATTGAGCTAGAAGAGATAGGATTGGTTAAGTAAACCTCCAAATGCCGCGAACTTAATAAGGAACACCCTTTTAACATGAGTAGTAAAATTTATAGCACATAGCCATTGAGTTAGAAGAGATAGGATTGGTTAAGTAAACCTCCAAATGCCGCGAACTTAATAAGGAACACCCTTTTAACATGAGTACAAAAATTTTCAGCATCAAGACTTTTTGGCTTTGTCGCTTGTCGCTTTACCGCTCACACCGAGCACTACTTACTTTTACGAGTTTTTCATTTTTACTCCTTGAGTAGAGGTATGCGGCAGCGGCGTGCATTGCTCTATGATCAAATGTAGGCTGTGCGTAGTTTTTGTTCGGGTATGAATTGTGCATTGAATATTTGAAAATTGTCATTTTATTCTCATCTTCCGCTGATTGTTATGGGCAACTGAATAAATGAGCGTACAAGTTCCTTACTAAATTCATGGAAAAAATATATTTTGATTAGAAATTTATCACTTGTAATTGTAATCATCCTGTAATTTCTTCTTACGGTTCATTTTCTTGGGGTGGGCGCAGCTTTTCAGCCTTTATAGACTGCACGCCACTCGTATATGCAACACTTACGTTTTTTTAATTTTTTATACAAACGAAGACTACAAATCTACCCTGTTTTAAAATATGTTCAATTGATCTGAGATGATATTAGCAGAGTGAAATACCACCATTCAAATCGAAACGTTACTTGAAATGTTCTGAAACCTTCTTCACCTCATCTCCTTCCCCTCCCTACTCCCTTCACCCTTACAACATAGCTCAATTGGGGATGCCTCCCACTGGCTCCGGACAGTTGAGATCCTTGTGCAGTATTCAATTTTAAAAAATGCAGTCTTTGGCGTCGGCACTGTTGATATTTTATATTACAGGAAACAAAAATATTATGAATTTTAAAATAATGAATTTCTCATTTTCCCGCCAGCAAAGATGCATGTCAATCTGTACTTACTCGTATATTTGTATGTGATTCCATAGTAAAGACTATTCTCATATACATATGGAAAAATGATTTAATGAACAAAACACAACAAAAAAATCTACACCCGATACTCATCACATCTAAAATGCTTAATTCCCCAAACGAAAACAGCTTTCGCCCAACGACAGTTCTTATATTGCTCCCAAAATGATCAACTCACTGAGTACTGATACTAGGAAATCGAAATCTGATAACCTTTATACCATCAGTGTTCAAAATTGGTTATTTACAAAAGGAAGAAATTATTTCAAGGAATGTCCTTACATCATAAAAAAGGCTATTATTAATATGTAAACTTAGTTCATATATATATATTTTTAATTATACATATATATATATATCTATATATATATATATATATATATATATATATTTATATTTATATCTTATTGTATTACATGTAGGTATGCGACAAACTTCGACTACCATAATACGGGCATGTGCCTAGTTTGGTAGTTGTAAAAATTAAAAAATGTGAACTCTGTACCAAACTTATAAGATGAATAAATAATCAAAAAAAAAGTCGATAATAAAATTAAGAAGAACAGTAGAATCGTATTAAAGAGATTCTTGCTTGTGTAGCGGTGCACTGTATCGTAGGACCACTGCGGAGTAAGAGGGGACTGCGGGCAGGTGTTCCAAACTATTTCGAACCTACTTGAACCACTATCGTGTACGCAAATACATTCAAACATGCGCTCTTTAAAATAATCTGCCTGTACTTGATGGTTAAAAATTATTTTCATGATAAGCCCCCTCAGATAGCTCGCAAACAGTGTAGAAACATTCTAATAATTACATACCATTACACAGTACCCACCTACTTTGTTTGGAATACGAAATGAAACTTTTCCGAACTGTAAATAATTAATTAACTGTATTTCGGTATGGAAAATGAACGGAAGGGGATCGATAAATCCTTGTCGTGAAAAAATACAATTAAATTGCTCCCACGCATCTACCCTTTAAAAGCTACTCGGGAGTGGGTAAAATAATATTCTCATTACATCATTACCCTTACTTGACGACCTCCATGGTCGAGGGGTAAGGCTCTCGACTACGAATCCGAAGGTAGCGGGTTCAAATCCCGGAGTGCGCAAGTAATTTTTATTTAATTAATTTGTGTTGTTTCACAATTAATTAATTTAAAAATAATATATAGTATATTTGCGTACGTTCCAGAGTGGAAGATACTCTCAGTATCGCCCTGGTGGATGACCACCATTCAGAATTGAAACGTTGCTTGAAATGGCTTTTAGCCGTGTTTGGTGACCAGATCTGAATAGCCAGGTATTTCCCCACCTTCCTCTCCCCCTTCTCCTTCCCCTCCCCAATACCTTCAACCTCACAACATTCTCCAATTGGGATTTCCATAGTCTCACTGTCTCCAGACGATTAAGAGTAGTTGGGACTCTTGTGCGGTATTCAAATACAAAAAAAAAGAAATTACCCAGCTTCGCCCGAGTTTTTCACTCTTTTTTCGATTTCACTTTTTAATATACTTTAGGAATCAGCGTAGTTGGGTATTAAGTGTTGATAGTTTTCTATAAGTTGAGTGTGTTATATTTAATATAACGGATTAATGAAAGGAACGTGTGCGATCTGTGATTAACGAAGCGACTTACCAATGGTTAACAGGAGTTTATTTATTTGTATAACGGTTTAAAAGCTTGTGATTAAATTTTGCACAGTATAAATGAAAACACGCGGTAACAAATAATACGAATTGAACACGGAGCAAGAAAAATAATTTCCCTCAGGGCCTATGTCATTTGTGGGGGTCTTTTGGAGGATAAGGAGTAACCTGGGTATTGGAGAAAAATACCCATGTTGTAGGAGGGATGAAACACACAGCCAAGCTGTTGAATACAAGAAAGAGTCGTACAAGCGAGCCGTTCTCATGTGACAAATGTAAACCATATCCAAATGTTGGGCGCGCGTTTGGCGTGTTGCCCGACTGTGGACCGGTACCGAAGGGATCAATGACGCTAGTTCCTCAGAGCATCTTCCATCGAAATACCGGTAGAACAAGGGCAGTATTCCCACCTGACGTCTGTGCTCCAAAGATTGTAATCCGTGTGTTAAAATAGGCGAATCTATCAATCGAATTGCCCGTTTCTCCACAGACTCAAGGTTTTTTCAAGTGAGATAGTCTAATGTATCCAAACAACAGTAAGAGAATAATACTATTAGGGAAAATCGGCGACTTTATTGGAAATGTAGATGTCACTAGTATCGCCGTACTTCGGGTGTTTGACGACTGGCGTAATAGTCAATCTTAGTGGCCAGCTCAGCAGGTAGAAGCAGGTACCCACAACACAGTGTGACACGCGCAATACTATTTTTTAGAAATCTTTCAAAAGTTAGGTCGTGTTCGAATTGACGATGCGAACCGAAAATATTTGCGTTGAGTTATAAAATCAGGACAGAAGAAGCTGTATCATTTAAAGGTAGTTGTTAAAATAATTCTCAGATTACATCACACAAGTTGTCGAATTGTTGAACCTATTATATTTTCCTGTCTGTGGGTCGCATTACGTCCGCAAGCCCCGGCTCCGGGTTGTGTGCTTAGCATTAAAGGCTTGATTAAAGCACAAGTTTAACCTCTGTCTTAGGGGATTACGTAGGGAGCGCCTCCGTGCCCTGGCAAGGCCATCAATTAACATTGTTCTCATATATGAAGCCTTCCCTCCCACCCCGCCCACACCCACACTCCCACCAAGGTATTAAAATTGTAGCCCTGAAAATAAACGTATATTTTTTAATTGCACATCACCAATATAAATGGGAGAGTTGTCATAAAAAATGACATCTACACAGAGTAAAAACAAGGCACTGGTGCAGATTACATCGTATCAATCATACCAGCAAAACGGATATGAATATGTTATGTAATTTCTTCAAATGATTGGTATTCACTTTGTGGCGTCATTATTAATAAATTAATTAAAAATTTAATCATTGAAGAAAATAATATTAACATATCCTAAATGAAAGACGAAACCGGAAAAGGGGACAGAAAATAAAAAGATTTCAGTCTCATCTGGGACTCGAACCCAGGTCCTCTGCCTATCCGGGGCAATGCTCAACCAACTTAGCTAATTTTCAATTTATGTCATCTTCATCGATATCTTATCTCAAATTCAAGATTTGTGAATATTTATGATGTTTACAAAGTTCTACCCGAACACAATTGCAAACTAAATAGTGTCTCGGATTACAATCCGACTTTTTATTTATATGAGATATCTATTGACTTTTTTATAAAAGCCTAAAGAATATATTCATTTTTTAATTATAAATTATTTTTATTGAGATTTAAAATATTGTATTTAATATTACAATGAGTTGTTTAAATCTCAATAAAAATAATTAATAATTAAAAATTACTTTGTAATCACCACTTTAATAATATATACATATCAACATGTTTCGAAAGCGATGCTTTCCTCATCAGGAATTGTTAATTTTATTATTATTATTATTTATTCAATAAGTATTCTGTATATTCCTGATGAGGAAAGCATCGCTTTCGAAACATGTTGAAAAGTGGTGATTACAAAGTAATTTTTAATTCATTTTTTAATATATTATGGTTTATGATCTATTTTTATTGAAAAGAAAACCTTAAACGGCTGTATTATAATATGAGTCTCAACTGCTCCCAACCGTCTGGAGCCAGTGAGACTATGGCATCTCCAATTGGGGTATGTTGTGAGGCGGAAGGTATTGCAGAGGGGAAGGAGATGGAGAAGAAGTAAGGTGGTGAAGTACCTGGCTGTTCAGATCTGGTCATCAAAGCCGGCTAAAGCCATTTCAAGCAACATTTCGATTCTGAATGTTGGTCTTTCACCAGGGCGATACTGACAGTATCTACTATTCTGAAACGTGCCGCAAACATACTTCCTATTATTTTAAGTGAATAAATTATGAAATAACCCAACTCAATCAAATGAAATTTACTCGCGCATGCCGGGATTTGAACCCGCAACCTCAGACTTCGTAGCCATCCATCGTAACCACTCCACCACGGAGACTGTCAATTATTAATAAGATGAAATCTTTTTTCTTCACTATATGGACATGTTCTTTTTTTTGACACCTCAAATATAAAAGTGAATTGAGTTATTACAGTTACCAGTCATTAATGAATTTAAAATAATTAACTCGTCTTATTTACACCCGACTACAATTAGCAGCAACCTGTCCTAATACTGGAATTATCGGGAATTATTTTATAGGTTTTCATAGCCATTGATTGAATGCCAAAACCTTGAGAATAATGCTTCGTGTACTTCGTGTTTCATAGGTTTTCCCATTTCTATCGATTTACATCATAAAATCAAGAACAAAAACTTTGATGAAACCCCATTGCAAGTATTTTTACAGCCGAATAACAACATGGCGTTTTTAGTTCCTCTTTTGGTCACATAATGAGATGGGTATGTCAATCTTCACACAACTCATATCAATTTGATTTTGTATTCGAATTTTGGAAATGGTTATTAATTTCGAAAAGAAAAATAGGTACCTGCCTTCCTGGTAACTTCGAAAGCTGGAGATTTATACCCCTTCGTTACCCCAGCGGGAATACCCGTAATTTTTCGCCTGCCTATAAATAAAATGACACAGTAATGTAAGCACGCGACGCCATTTTACCCCTGCCTATAAAACTTGTGCGCCCGGGGAGTTGCGCTCTACGTAAATTCAGTTTCATATATTTTTCTCTGAGCCCGCGGGGATTATCATCTGCGAAATGTGGAATATTCGGTCACGTGAATTGAGGCGCCATGTTTTTGATTTATCTCTGACGACGATTTTGAGTCATAAATAATCTGTTTTCATTCCACATCTTAACGAGGCTTGAATATTTTCATAGGGCTTTAAAGCGATGAGTTTGTTCGCGATCTTCAAAATCGTGAAAATATATTTTTAATTGTATAATTGATCGTCTAGAATTATTATTGATTCTTCAATAAATTACTGCAAGTAGAATACTCATACATCTTGGCCAGTTAATCCAGTATTATTTTAAAGAAAACAATAAGGTATCAAGGTAGCCAAATGTCTCGGATTTCTTACTTACGGACTGTTTTTTTTTCTTCAACTTTTCATTCAAATAGTGCATCTTGATAGAGTAGTTCAACATCCCCGATCTCGAGACGTCTATTTAAAAAATATAAATATAATAACTTCGATAATTAAGTTTTCGACTATCTATGTTTTAATCATTCAAAATGAATACATAGGTATACAATAAAAATAAGCCACTCTCCTAAGAATATGAAGAAGATTTTAAACATTAAAATGGATCTCCTGCAAAATTACCCAATCTGATAATGATAATAATAACAGTTAATTTATATAGCGCAGTTTTGTGAAGTTTGCGCTTTACACTAAATAACCCATCTTAATGTAAAGCAGTCTACCTTGGAGCAGTCGATTTAAGGGTTTTTTTTTAATTCATACTTTCTCAGCGAGACTACGTTAGAGTGTAGTGGACGTGCTCGCCTCGTCTCGCCCTGTGTACTCGGGCTCTCTCGCCCGGGGAAAAGTCTCGCCGAGTGTCTTGAACAGCCAATACATGCATCATCTAACTCATTATCCATTAATTTTGCAGTAGCTCGCATACCACTTTTTTTCTACTTCCTTTGTTCAGGTTTTTTTTATATGAATACCGCACAAGAGTTCCAAACTGCTTCCAACCGTCTGGAGCCAGTGAGACTATGGCATTCCCAATTGGGGAACGTAGTGAGGCTGAAGGTATTGGAGAGGGGAAGGAGAAGGGGGAGAGGAAGGTGGGGAAATACCCGGCTATTCAGATCTGGTCACCAAACACGGCTAAAAGCCATTTCAAGCAACGTTTCAATTCTGAATGGTGGTCATTCACCAGGGCGATACTGAGAGTATCTTCCACTCTGGAACGTACGCAAATATACTATATATTATTTTTAAATGAATTAATTGTGAAACAACACAAATTAATTAAATAAAAATTACTTGCGCACTCCGGGATTTGAACCCGCGACCTTCGGATTCGTAGTCGAGAGCCTTACCCCTCAACCATGGAGGCCTGCGTGGAGCATACGGTATATAGCCTATAGTATTTTTGTATTAATTCAAAAGCACCCTGGGTCTCTTGCCCCTGTTTGACAGCGGGCTTAACGTACTCTCGTAGGAGTTAAATTCTCTCGGCGAAATATTTTTTGATAATTTATTAATATGAAGTAATATTTTTCTAATTACCACTTTATTTCAGCGGGAACAAGATTCCCCTTTTGCGAATATATTTTTTCAACTTCGACGTAGTTTAAAATTCGTTCTAGATGGTTCTCGTGCTTGTTTCTTTTATTTTAGTTATCTCATAAAAAACTCGCGTAGCTCGTGAAATTTGCACAGGTTTTTCAATCTGAAATTTCCAAGCAACTGCGACGTCATTTTCATCATGATATATTGAAATTTCGATATTATATCTTTTTAATTGTCAAATATATATTTTTTAAAACCGTTGAAATTCGAGTCCCCGGATTGTTACTACCTATCAATAAAAAATATATGTTTTTACTAGCTGAAGTACCCGGCATTACCCGGGGTTATGAATGGTTTCGAGTAAAGTTTTGAGGTTGTTATGTGTTACCCCTACCCAGTAATCTTCCTCTTATTTTGATCGTCAAGTGTTCAAAATTTCATCAAGAGGTACCAAAATTCTGCTTTAAGCGGTTGGATAGGGGGATGGGGGTGGTTTTTAGAAATCCCGTGTAGACAGTGATCTTCCTGTTGTTTCAAAGGTCAAGTGAAATTTCATCAATCTCGGAATAAAACTGTAGATTTACAAAACAAACACACCGCCCGCTCGTGACGCTTTTCTTTATGTAATAGATTAACGGACCTTTGTCAAATTTAACAAAATACATAACACGAAATGAGCTAAACACGACCTACAGAAAAATAACAGCACATACATAATACATGAATGAAGCAATGACAAAAATATACCTTTGTGTGAACATTCAAGTCAAAGCCTGAATAAGGTTTTGGTAAAGTCCATGATTTTAGACATACTGACTTATAATCTTTGAGGTTTATTTTCATAAAGCCTGACAAAAATCGTTTAGCCTAGTACCAAAAATTTCAAGGCCTTGACTTGAGTTAACAAGTCTCGACATTATGGACAGTAGAGACAATTATTGCAACTAATGGTAATTTATCGAGATATAAATAACTTTTTTTCTTCATAATACTCTGTCTATCTCTAAGTAGCGCAGCTGATACGAGTAATTCTACACAGTGGGTAAAACAATGCGTGTGTGTGCATTAAACAATAGCACCTACTTGGATCGATTCTTTGTCTGGTTTATTTTTAAATTCCTTTAGTAGATAGATTATTCAGCGAGGGCACATTGAGACGTGATGTTTACTAATTGATATATCGCCTTCGATGTAAATAGCTGAAATAGCATGCTTAAACTGGAATTGGCTGTTGTAAATGTTTTTAAATGTAGTAGGACCGATTAGCTACTTGACTAAACTGGAATTGGCCGTTGTAAATGATTTTTAATTTAGTAGGACCGATTAGTTCCTTGACTAAACTGGAATTGGCCGTTGTAAATGTTTTTAAATGTAGTAGGACCGATTAGCTACTTGACTAAACTGGAATTGGCCATTTTAAATGTTATTAAATGTAGTAAGACCGATTAGCTCCTTGACTAAACTGTAATTGGCCGTTGTAAATGTTATTAAATGTAGTAGGACCGATTAGCTCCTCGACTAAACTGGAATTGGCCGTTGTAAATGTTTTTAAATGTAGTAAGACCGATTAGCTACTTGACTAAACTGGAATTGGCCGTTGTAAATGATTTTTAATTTAGTAGGACCGATTAGTTCCTTGACTAAACTGGAATTGGCCGTTGTAAATGTTTTTAAATGTAGTAGGACCGATTAGCTACTTGACTAAACTGGAATTGGCCGTTGTAAATGATTTTTAATTTAGTAGGACCGATTAGTTCCTTGACTAAACTGGAATTGGCCGTTGTAAATGTTTTTAAATGTAGTAGGACCGATTAGCTACTTGACTAAACTGGAATTGGCCGTTGTAAATGATTTTTAATTTAGTATGACCGATTAGTTCCTTGACTAAACTGGAATTGGCCGTTGTAAATGTTTTTAAATGTAGTAGGACCGATTAGCTCCTCGACTAAACTGGAATTGGCCGTTGTAAATGTTATTAAATGTAGTAGGACCGATTAGCTCCTCGACTAAACTGGAATTGGCCGTTGTAAATGTTATTAAATGTAGTAAGACCGATTAGCTCCTTGACTAAACTGTAATTGGCCGTTGTAAATGTTATTAAATGTAGTAAGACCGATTAGCTCCTTGACTCCGTACCCGGAGGTCGCGGGTTCGAAATTCGACGCACAAAGGTCCGAATCGCAAATTTTGCTAGCCAGAAGTGTTTGTAACAAGGCGGAGGAGGTAGGTACATACCATATTTGCATTATATGCTTTTTGTGATATATTTTTTTAATGATAATTTTCAACAAATATCAAGTCTCTTAAATATTATTTTTCTCGCTCTTTTCAACCGGTTTGATTCGCCTTTTTCCATAGTTCCAATTCCAGTTTAGTCAAGTAGCTAATCGGTCCTACTACATTTAAAAACATTTACAACGGCCAATTCCAGTTTAGTCGAGGAGCTAATCGGTCTTACTACATTTAATAACATTTACAACGGCCAATTCCAGTTTAGTCAAGGAGCTAATCGGTCCTACTACATTTAATAACATTCGCTCCTTGACTAAACTGTAATTGGCCGTTGTAAATGTTATTAAATGTAGTAGGACCGATTAGCTCCTTGACTGCGTACCCGGAGGTCGCGGGTTCGAAATTCGACGCACAAAGGTCCGAATCGCAAATTTCGCTAGCCAGAAGTGTTTGTAACAAGGCGGAGGAGGTAGGTACATACCATATTTGCATTATATGCTTTTTGTGATATATTTTTTTAATAATAATTTTCAACAAATATCAAGTGTCTTAAATATTATTTTTCTCGCTCTTTTCAACCGGTTTGATTCGCCCTTTTCCATAGTTAAACATAATTTTTTGTATTTTCTTAAACAATCGAGTATTTTGAGTTAAGTTCTATGTTTGGTAGTGATAGTAGAACGTCCGATAAAAATGCAATATCTCATAATAACATTGTCATTACAATAAACAAAATTTAGTTTTTTTAGACGATTTTTTTTTAATTTTGCTAAACTGTCACAGTTCACAGCTATAAAAACTAGATGACATTATAATTCATACTTATGTTGGTATTATACGAGTATACTAATATAACTCTATGGACTACTTCTATAAGTTCCTCTGTTGAGTCACTTGCTAAACCTGTGTCAACCTGAATGGTCAATAAATCTACTTTACATTTACAAGTGCTTTTTAATACAACACCACAATACAACAATCTTTAAATATATAAAACTATACTACAAAATGTCATTACCGTGGCAACACCAAGCTAGTGTTCTCCACATTAAAATGTTTTCACATATTTGTCTCTGATAATTCGTTTTAAAGAAATGAGGCAAAAATCCATATTTAATTTATTTTTTTACTATTATTTTTTTTTGTGATTTTTTTAATATATTTATCATCTAATACGTGGCTATTTCGATACGTATATTTCAGAAATACAAAAAAAAACATTTTAATGTAATTATCTTCCTTGCAAAGTGTTAAATAAAAGGTTTAAACATAAAATTCTATTAAAATATTATTTAGAATTCTTATCATCTTCTTTTGGGAAGTACCACTAATTTCTGGACACCGTTTGGTGAAAGTAAAAAAACATGCACTTGGACCAGTGTGCTTTTTTAAACTTACGATAGTCTTCCTATGAGTTATCGTGATGTTGTCATTTAAAATGTTTTAAACGATCGCAGCGCCCTCATTTGTTATTTACTGTAAAATGTAAATTTATTTTAATAATATTTCTATTATAAATTAAGTCACGTTTTTTTTGTGTAAATGTGTAAATGTCTGGGTATCGCCCAGGCGTCGTGAGTTCAATTCCTCGACTGGCTAAGTCCTCCATCACGACACAAGCAACATCTTCTGTTTACTGTGATGGTATTAGGAAATTTAAAAAAAAAATGACGGGTTATTCGTAACTCGGGAAGTTTGTCTTTCTTAAAAAAAAACACTTTAAAAAGCTTAGTTGATGGTAGGTAAGCAATATTAAAAAAATGTTATTTGAGAAAAAAATATTATTTAAAAATAAAGGAAATAAAACTCTAGAAAATAACATAAGATATGGAAACGTACATAAATTTCTTGTTCATGAGCATTAATCTTTTTTTGGTTGTAAATTGTAACATTGCATCTATATTCTTCCTTCTCGTGTTCATAATCCATATATTTTTTAATGATTTTTATTGCTGGAGGATGTTTGATTTTATAGAGGAATATTACAACGTTCTTTGTCCAAAAGTCTTTTTAGTTGCAGGTTGGTGGAATGTATGTTCTAATCAGGATCTTGTGAATCGACCCTAGGTTGTAAGTGCAGAGTTATCTTTGTTTTTCAATGCGTAAATTTATAAAATATGTATATTTTATAATGTATTTATTTCGGAGTTATTAAATTAGGGGATTGAAAATATAGTCTGTAGGAGTACTGATGGAGACTAACAATAATTTTCAAAATTGTCTATATACATACGCCAGTGTAGTTGCGGGAGTGTGATATGTGACGGCAGTCCAAACACCTGTGTAAGTACAGGTAGGATCAGGATATGCACATATGAGCGCAGTTTACCTATCATATTTATGTGCAATGTCTGTTGCAAGTTGCAATTTCCAAGGTTTGTTTGCACGGTGTACTGCTTCTCCGGCGCTATGTCTATATTGGGGCTCATTACGAATGCAACAGCAGTATGACGCGTTCGCTTTCAATGGCACCGAAGAAATGATTACCAAGTACTTGACTACCTTTTCTAGGTCATTTAGTGCATTCGTAATATCATTCACGATCATGGCCTATATCTGCAACTTGCATATTTTACTTATTTAACTATGAGGATGACTGAACGCGGTTGGCGTTAACAAAAAGTTGTCCAAAGAAGCGAAGCTAGCAGTCCACAATGGAATGCTGATACCATGATACCAACCCTGATGTACGGCAGCGAGGAATGGAATTGGCAGAGGAAGGATGAAAGTAAACTGAATGCCGTAGAAGTGAGATCTCTGATACGAATGTGTGGTAAAGCCATGTATGATCGTGTAAAAATGTTGAGATTCGTATAGAATGCAATGATGATGTAAGCGTAATGAGTAAGTTTGGGCATGTAGAGCGAATGAACGAAGAAAGGAGTGTAAGAAGAATGTATGACGCGAATGTGAATGGAAGAAGAAGCCGGGGACGCCCGAGGCATGATCAAGTGAATCAAATACTTGTGTCGGGCCATATCAGAAGTCGGAATAATAGAAGAGAATGTATGAGACGATGTATGAATGTGAATGAAACAAGAAGTGTATGCCAAGATCGAGTTGTTCGGCGGTTCGTCCTCTCTGCCCACCCCTTCGGGGAAACGGCGTGATGGTTACTTAGTTAGTTAGTTAGCATTATATCTATTTGCCTCAGCAAAAACTCTCCAACGGTGAACTCAGGCGTCAGAAATTTACATAGAGGTAATTGCGTAAACAAAATATCGAATAAAACGTACCCTTTTAAACTCTCTACCTCTTTAGAGAAATGACGTGATTGTTAATTATTTAGTCTCAACAAGTTGGCCTATAAATAACTAGAAACACTACCAACCTTTGATAAAAAGAGTTAATTGGACATGAAAATCCAACCATTAACTCTCTCGCTCAATATAGTGAGAATGAAATTACCATTAATACAAAATACCTAAAGCGTTCCCTCCTAAGAAGTAGGCAATAAAATAAAATAACACGTCACAGAATAGTTTTAAGTTTAATAGTTTTAATAATTTTAAGTTTCATTTCACATCACCATAAAAATTCCTCCACGTAAAGTTTCAATGGATAATCCATTTTTGCAATTAAGCTAAAATCAGTAAACTCGTTGTTTAGGAACTCTGTCAATAAATAATATCCAAGTCGTACTAAACCTCGACAGACACAATTTCTGCATGGTGTTCAATGAATATCTAAATGTAATGAATATATTATTTGTGTGGGGAGGGCGTTAGTAGGTCATATGACAACTACGTAGATATATTAGATTAGAATAATTAGAAGATTAATGTTCATTAATTCAAAAATATTATTTCAGAAGGGAAAAAGATTTTTTTAAGGGAAATTTAAGGCCTTTTTTTCATCGGATAATATTTTTCCGTGCTTTCCCCTTCCCGAATAGTCAATTAAGGTGATTGACGGCAGATGAATTGAATCCATCTAAGCTGTCGGAAAGCAAAGTCTTGTCAACTTTCATACCATATAAATCTCTCCTCGACGGCTTCAATACATAATGTGCTCAAATGATTACTAAAAATCGCAAACTCTTGTAACCGTTTAGGTCGGAAATCACGAAGGGGAGCAGGCACTAATATCACGCGTTTTCTTCCTCCTCATCTCTTATTCCTGTTACATATTATTCACTATGTGTCGTACGGTTAGTCACTTAAATAATGTCGAACTATACAAGTAGTACAAACATCAAAGTATAATATACACAGTACAAATATTGATTACGCTGGGACAGCTTTTGTGATAACAAGATCACCTGTAAAACTCTTGAATTTGATATACAGTACAAATATTGATTACGCTGTGACAGCTTTCTGTGATAACAAGATCACCTGTAAAACTCTTGAATTTTGATATACAGTACAAATATTGATTACTGTGACAGCTTTCTGTGATAACAAGATCACCTGTAAAACTCTTGAATTTTGATATACAGTACAAATATTGATTACGCTGTGACAGCTTTCTGTGATAACAAGATCTGTAAAACTCACAGTACAAATATTGTTACGCTGTGACAGCTTTCTGTGATAACAAGATTGACTCTTGAGTTTTGATATACAGTACAAATATTGATTACGCTGTGACAGCTTTCTTGATAACAAGATCACCTGTAAAACTCTACAGTACAAATATTGATTACGCTGTGAGCTTTCTGTGATAACAAGATCACCTGTAAAACTCTTGAATTTTGATATACAGTACAAATATTGATTACGCTGTGACAGCTTTCTGTGATAACAAGATCACCTGTAAAACTCTTGAGTTTTGATATACAGTACAAATATTGATTACGCTGTGACAGCTTTCTGTGATAACAAGATCACCTGTAAAACTCTTGAATTTTGATATACAGTACTACGCTGTGACAGCTTTCTGTGATAACAAGAACCTGTAAAACTCTTTGAGTACAAATATTGATATGCTGTGACAGTACAAATATTGGTTATAACAAGACTCTGATAAAACTTCTTGAGATAACAAGATCACCTGTAAAACTCTTGAATTTTGATATACAGTACAATTATTGATTACGCTGTGACAGCTTTCTGTGATAACAAGATCACCTGTAAAACTCTTGAATTTTGATATACAGTACAAATATTGATTACGCTGTGACAGCTTTCTGTGATAACAAGATCACCTATAAAACTCTTGAATTTTGATATACAGTACAAATATTGGTTACGCTGTGACAGCTTTCTGTGATAACAAGATAACCTGTAAAACTCTTGAGTTTTGATATGCAGTACAAATATTGATTACGCTGTGACAGCTTTCTGTGATAACAAGATCACCTCTAAAACTCTTGAACTTTGACCGATTACCAAAAATCATCTCTTCAGAAAGCCATGTCCATAATAAATATTATATTTGAGAATCCGTTACTGAAGCTAACCATTGTTATCAAAATTCCATAACTTTAGGAAAATTTGTAGGTATATGAGGTTTTCAGTATACCAATTTTCGTTAGTAAAGATTTTTTTAAAAGTGTGTTGAAATCTCGAATAAGTCGAGTATGCAGTGGATTTAGTACGTTATTAGCTGTTATAAGTCACTAATTGGACTTATCAATTGTAAATTCTTGGTTATAGTTAGATAGGTTAACATTGAATTTAATTTAATGTGTTGAAATTTAAGCGCCTTGCTTTTTGTGAGCGGGCTTAAATATAAGATTGCTATCAGCAAGTGCCGCTAGCACATCAAACACAGTTTACAATTCTTTGAAATAAAAATAGACAAAAGCCCCACACTAGCAATAGGAGGCAACCCGGTCACCGGGTTGAGAAGATTATCTCCACATTTATGCACCTCTATCCCCAGTTGACACAAGAAGAGGTTATTATTAAGTTCTGCAAGTATTTTTAGTTGTTATTAAATAATATCCAGGGACAAGCCTAAAAAACTCAAAAAGTAAAAATCCCAAACTTGATAATAGTGACATATATGAATTGAAATGTGACCACCCCGACTGCAACGCTACCTATATAGGGCAGACGGGAAGGGCTTTCTCAACTAGATTCAAAGAACATATAAGATGTTATAAAAATATTAGCACTTCTTTAAAATTCGCAGAACATCTTTTAGTAAATAATCACGTCCCGATTGACAACAACAAACCTATAACCTTGCATATAGAAAGAAAGGGCTTAAGATTAAATTTACTTGAATAATTAGAAATTAACAAACGAACTAATGATCCTAATATAACATTAATTAATAAAGTAAGGAAAATTATATACTCACCGCTTTTCAGTATGTTCACATTATCAAAACAATACAACACATTTAAATAAATCAATTAAGAAAACTTTGCCAGTTAAATACGAGTAAAAACACGTTATAAATGTGAAAACCTCACAGAATTTAGAATTTTAATTGCTTTCTAACTAAATCGGTTTTACCGATAATAAATCATTACCCGTCCATCCAAATTTTAAAGGACTGGGGGTAAATTAAATCATATAAATAAGTCGTCGCAATGTGGATTAACCACAGTTTGAAAATGGCCTTAAATGCCTAAACAGCTGTCACAATCACAGCTAAAAATACTCACAGAACTTTAAATTTTTTTTTAAATTACACTGTGTTTACGGTGTAATTTTGCAAATAAAGTCTTTGTTGAGAAAAAATTGTTGTTACAACTGACAAAAGTATTTTTGTTGTCATATCGTGCAATGTCAATATCATTTTACAGTTGGTAATATCGTTAACTTATGACAAATATTTTTGCCATCAAAAAGTTCCTTTTGCCCTCTAGTTCTCTATTACTAAGTGAAATTTATTGCGTTTTTCATGTAGGTACCCAGTAATAAATTTTCTTAACTTTTCAAATGTTGCAGTTACTGCCGTGGCCTTTTGCCACATCGAATAATCATTTGGAACATTTTTTGAAGAAACTTTAAAAAATCCTAACCTGCATCTATAACTTACTATCACAGTTAGTAGGTACCGATATGCTCATGGAAAGCGGTTAGAAAATAGGGAAGGTAACAAACAAAATCCGTATTAACGACCATAGAAATGTGTCCATACCTAAAATATCAGTATATTTGCAATATTTCAGATCTCATTGTGATTTATTGATACCTTTTAACTTCATATAAAGAAACATCCCTTGAAAAATGCACTAATGGTCTTAAATCATCAAAAATCTAAGGGAACAGATGGTATAACTAGCAATACATTTAAAAAAACATATTTTCATTCCTTTGCAACATATTTTTAACCTTTATTTTGAAGAGGAATATTTTTCAGAACAATTCAAAATCTCCACTATAATTCCAATTCACAAATCTGGTGAAAAACACAAATTAGATACCTACAGACCAAATCTCCTTAGTTCCGAACTCTTCGAAAGTATTTGAAAAATTCATTAATAGTACAGTAATGGAATATCTAGAAAAATGCAAAGTTCTATCACAAAATCAGTACGGTTTCCCAAAAACCACTGAAGATACAATATACGATTTGACAAAAAGCATATACACATCTATAGGTAACAAAAAAATGTCTAGCCATATTCTTAGATTTAAGAAAAGCTTTTGATATCTTGAATCACAATTTACTATCTTATAACTTGGTTAGGTTTCAGAAAAGACACACTAAAAATTCTCACCATCTATCTACCTTAAAGATAGAAAGCAAAAACAAAAATTGGGAATATTTATAGTTCTCAATCACAGATGCAAAATGGTGTATCGCAAGGGTACACAGCAACAATAGTGAATGGAAATTCTTGACTTGAAACATTCTCCAAGGCAACTGAACATATCGCATTTGTCTCAACATGGCTAAAATGTAACAAACTCTACTTAAATTACAGAATTTTTATTTAACCCTTCATAAAAACATAAAAAACAAACCTGCCAATAATCTAAAAATCAGAATGCACCATGCTAATTGCAATCAAGTAACGTGCTCACTGTGCAATGAACTCATTAAAGTTGTAAATATAAATTATTTTGGTATATCTATTGGCACAAATCAGAATTGGCAAACTCAGATTAAAAAAAAAACCATTTCAAAATTAAGATACCTTACGTATATTTTCTACATACCTAAGGAAGTTCTCAATATTGGCAAGTTGAAAATGATTTATTTTTCTCTAGTGCAATCGTCCATCATTTACGGTATAATAGGATGAGGAGGTGCGCTTGATGAATTTATTAAACCTCAACAAATCACTCAAAAACATATTATAAAACTTAAATATAATAAAATGAAAACATTTTCAACTGACTGAAAAGAATCTAAGTTATTCAATATCCGTAAACTATTTATTTTACAAACCTTGAAATATGTCTTTAAAAATAAATTCAAAATTAACGAATATCGTATTAGTAAAAGGGCTAATAGAGTGTTTTATTCTACTCAATCGTACACTAAATTAATGCAAACACATAGCTGTTTTGTTGGTCCTCACATTTTCTCCCTTTTACCAAAAGAAATTCAAACGACAAATAAATGATCTTTCTACGTAAAAGAAGTAAAACTATGACTGAATCATCTAGATTCTAAAAATAATTTAAAATTGAATGTATTCTTTAGACTTTTATAAAAAGTCAAAAGATGTCTCATATAAATAAAAATTTGGATATTAATCTGAGACACTGTCTAGTTTGCAATTGAGTTCCTTGGGAACTTTTTAATCATTATAAAAATAGCTGCCAATAATATGGGATAAAAAATGGAGAATAATATTGACAAATATTGAATTCGAGATATGATGTCGATGAAGATGACACAAATTGAACTGGTCTCATTAGCTAAGTCGGTTAAGCGGTTGTTCCGGATAGGCAGAGGTCCTGGGTTCGAATGCCAGATGCGACCGAAATCTTTTTATCTTCTGTCGTTTTTTTTCCGTTTTCATGTTTCATTTAGGTCATGTTAATATTATTTTCTACAATGATTAAATATTAAAATGAGGTTTTTAAATCTCAATAAAAATAATTAGTAATTAAAAATTGAAAAAAATCTGCTTACTTATACTATAATTCTAAAATTTCCATTAAATATTGTACTTTTTTTTTAACAATACTTAAAATATTTAATATCCCAGTACTCATATCTACTTAAATTTCTCATATTACCAACACACAGGTAGCGCCTATGTGGGGTTCCCATTTCTTACAATTATAATTTAAACAATCATGCATATAAAAAAATGTATATATTTTGTTTTAAAACCCTCCGGAAAAAAAAGAAGTAAATACATAATACATAAAAAAATTGGGACTAAATTAAAAATTTATTTAAAGATTTTTCCCGGGAAATTTAAACAATTGCTGAGATATTTTTTCCGCCCACAGTTTTTTTTATTGAAAAACTCCATACTGTATTTGAGTAAGGTAACAAACACTAAGATTTATCTGAAAATAAATAAATCAATAGCTACTTTGATTTCAATAATATTTTACTAATTCATCTCAGACTAATTGCTTCGCTGTTATTCTGAGATATTCTTCGCATAGGTGTTCCCCTGATCTCTTCATCGTACCTTCTGGATTCCATCAAAACCGAAGATATTGAATTTACTCGCATTACAGAAATTGATCCTTAGCCTTTCAATCTCAGTCCAAAAGAGAGCGGTGCGCCATTTTTTGGTCAGTAGTAGTTTTTTAGCTAGCCTCTTTGCAAAAAAGCCACCCTCCCGGAGAGTTCGGCGTATGGTGTGAATACTATTGGAGGGCCACCTCGGCTGATAAACTCTGTGCTTATATCCACGACACTTTCGGATCAATTCTACAAACAGAATTGCTTCTGCAGTTCATTTTCACCTGGAGTTGTTTCTTATGTGGTTGCCGGTACCATTTTACGCTCTAGACATGCTGTGACATTTTGCAATGTACTGGTTTATTTTTTGGTGAATCTTAGTGTCACTTTACTAAAATATAGTATGAACTTTTTCAAATAAGGAATCCGTGGGGGGGAAAAAATATTTCAGAATTGAGGATCGTTATTTCAAAAATCGCTGTTCGCTTATTTCTTGAAAAAGCGAGTTCTTAACCTGATTTGTTAATATTTTATTGAAGAAATCGATGCGCCCCAAGAGTAGGAAAAATAATTGAATAAAAAATTCTAACATTTAAGCGAATAGCGGTTTTTGATAAAAACGGTCCTCGATTGTTTATTTTTTCCAGAGAAAAAACTCGTTGCAAATTAGTGCGAATTTATTTATGTTCAAATTTATATATTTTTAAAGGATGTTTCTTTATGATATGAAATCAAAAGTTTACAATAAATCACAAACACATCTGGTGGTATATATCACTAATCGGTATTTTAAGAGGAACGGCTGCGCTGCCTCTTTCGTACATAATTTAATTTTGAATTTAAGGCCAAAATACCCATCCAAACTGAATGATATTTTTAAAAAATTAAAGTTTTAGTAAATATCTATTACGCATGATAAGTATTTAATTTATTTTTGTTTTAAATTATGAGGTATATGCCATGAAAAAAAATCAATTTTCATAATTTTAAAGGCAAATTTTTATAAAAATATAAAAACAAAATATAAAAAAGGGTTTTTTCGGGTCGATATTTTAAATTATATACGGCAAATTTGTGTTTCAATGTAAATTGGTCGTTTTTGATTTAATTTAAAGTCCACCATAATACTTATTTAAATATATTTTTTATTTTATTTTACATTTTATTATATTTTCAAAGCAGATGGGGTAATTTTTTTTTTCAAGTCACCGTTAGCCTCCAAATAATTGTTAAAGATGCCTATAAAATTGCGAAAAATCAATTCCTTTAATGGCCGATATTTCATAATGTAAATCAAATATAAATAAAATACTTCTCGTACGTACTAGATATTTACTAACCTTTATTTAAAAAATATATATATATTATATGTATATATATATATATATATCATTAGTTCAGGTGATTATTTTAACCTCAAATCCAAAATATATATATATATATATATCATTAGTTCAGGTGATTATTTTAACCTCAAATCCAAAATTAAGTTGTGTATGAAACGGGCCGCGCAGTCGTTCCTCTTAAGGCTGAAAACATTTCTATGCTCGCTACTGTATTTCAATTGGATCTACTACACTTATATTATTTATGATTTTTTATCACACTCGAACATTGTGGGCATCCAGAGACTGATATTTCGAATATCCTTGTTTTTACATTTCTGTAGGAATGATTTCGGCATTCTCTGAAATAACGGCCAAAGAGAATTCCCATTAGGCCTACCCCAGGATACTCCTATAAATAGGAATTTGCATGAGTTTTCCATCCATCAAGTCTCTAGTGGCCATTAGGTGCTAGATTCTACTGTCGGCCTTGTAGATAGCGTCAGACTCTCTATTACATACAATCGCGGTTAGAGGTTAGAAATGATAAGTATATCGTGTTTACTTCCCTATCTCCGTGTATTTATCTACTTATCCGCCATTTCAGAACTATTAGAGATACCTATATTGATTGTAATAACCATAATGAAGATGTTCTGATATTCTCTACCTTGAATATTTCGCATATCATTACCGGGGTAATTTTATAATAATTGCTGTCATTGCTTACTTGACGTAGTATACGTCACTAATGATAAGTGATTAGTTACAGCGTGTATTTTATGTTAAAATTGTTTCAATAATGAATAAGAGGAACAAACGAATATCTTGACTATAGAAAGAGGAATCTATGTGCATGTGGTACGTACCTATCGATTTTGAACGCCGATCTAGGTACATTACTTGTTCTTGGGCACCATTTAACGATTTTTCACCTTTATTTATTCACTTGCATATTATATCCGATCTCCTTTTTGTTGTAGATTTAGTAGTCAGATATTGTTTTTGTATTTTATTTGATTTAAGAATTATGAACTAGGCACGTAGTGTACTCTAGCAAAGATGTAGGAAGAATGGACGAGGAATAGGAAACGTGTGGTTTCAAAAGGAAACTTGCAAAGAATTGCACTTTTTTTTACATGAATACCGCACAAGAGTCTCAACTGCTCCCAACCGTCTGGAGCCAGTGTGACTATGGCATCCCCAATTGGGAAATGTTGTGAGGCTGAAGGTTTTGGGGAGGGGAAGGAGAAGAGGTAGAGGAAGGTGGGGAAATACCTGGCTATTCAGATCTGGTCACCAAACACGGCTAAAAGCCATTTCAAGCAACGTTTCAATTCTGAATGGTGGTCTTTCACCAGGGCGATACTGAGAGTATCTGCCACTCTGGAACGTTCACTGTTACCATTGGATAGTTGGCGGACATTCAAGGATCTTGCAGATTGGAGAACAATAGATTAGTCTATAATTAAGGAGATGTGACAATAAACATTATATTTTAAGCAATGAACATGGTACATTTGCAATTGACTTTGAGAATTGCTTTCGTGGATAGTTTTATTAAGGTATCTTTGACGTAGATAGAGAGTTTAGAGTCAGATGAGTAAGTAAATAACATATGAAACATAATAAACTCTCGAGCGGTGAGTTCTGGCGTCATGAAATTTGTTCACCTCTTTCTTTCACGAATTTATAGGTGAACGCAAGTATTTTCATCATGATACATGGTCCTTTGAAATATCACGTATGGGTGAAAAAAACCATACGCTATATTTTTACTTATTAGAATAAGTATTGAAGCTCGGGCGTAGCCGGAAAGTAACTACTAGTCTAACATAAATCATAACATTGATACGCTTAGCTCAATTACAAAGGTTACCTGTAATATTGATGTTCGATGAAAAATATTTGACTACTTTTTCTTCAAAATAACAACCATTTACCCAAAAATTACATTGACAATAAGTATCTAATATTACAAACTTGGTGAGGCTTCGATTTGATGAAAAACGGTGAGAAATCTATTTATAGCTTAATTAACGGGAGATTTTCCAGCTCGTAAGGAGGCCAAGTTAGTGTCAATACGCCTCTCGATCTATCGCCCAGTAGCTGGCTAGTGCCTAAGTCGTGAGTGTGTAAACAGCCCTAGGCTTGAGGGAAAGCCTTAAATATTGTATGTGTCCAGAGCATGTAACCCGACTATGATGGATATACTTACAGTCTGACATTTTATAGTTGACAAAAAAGGGGCACGTTCGTTTAAAATGTTATAAATGACAACGCTGAGATTATTGTATGTTTAAAAAGGCACAACGATCAAAGTGCATTTTTTTCTTTCTTTCATCAAATGGTATCCAGAAACTAGCAATACTTTCCGAAAGTACATGATTATAAATCACATTTTATGACAATTTTATTTTTAAACTTTTTTTTATTTTAACGCCTTGCAAGGAGGACAATTAGTAAAGGCAATTTCTTTGTGTTTTTGAAATTTATATATCGAAATAACCATATGTTTGATGTTAGATAACAAATAAAAATAAAATTCACAGGTTAAAGATATAACTTTGAAACGTAAAAAACTAATTATGATTGTTTCATTATTTCTTTAAAACGAACTTAAATTTGTGGAATATATTTTCAGAGACATATTTAGCAGCTTGGTATAGCCAAAGTAATGAAAAAATGTAGTTCCACTTTATTAAATGTCCACATTTTACTGCCAAGCTATAATAATAATAAATGGATTATTTCTATAGCACCGTTTTCGTTAGAAAATCACCTCAACACGAGATACGAAATAAAACGTAAACTTTTGAAGCACCGTCACTTTTTAATTTTTTTTCAAAATTTT